>VZRJ01007022.1:0-40355 GCA_013397565.1 Ptilonorhynchus violaceus
CTGTGATTCTGTGATTCTGGTATGGTTCAGAAGAGTCTGCTTACTACAAGCTTTCTTTTCAATGAAGAAAGCTGATATTTAAGCAGTAGAAAGCTATTAGCAGCAAAGTGGAATTTATTTAGCTTTTATTCAGACAATATTTACGGGATAAACAGAGTGGAAAACTGTTTCAAGGGATTTTGGGGGAGGAGGTAAGAGAACTGGACCCCAAATTCATGGCATTTTCAAAGTTGGATGCTTGTAGGACAGGTGTGAAGAAGTACATGTTGGTATTCATATTTGTCTCATCACTGCTAAATTATAACATTTTTATTTCAATTAATATTGAAGTGATCTGTTTGCCAGTTTCCTGATAAGAAACTCAGATAAGACTGTTCCTTCCTCCATTTCACTCTTTTAATGCTATAAACAAAGGAAACCACTGGGTCATTTTCACAAAGTTCACAGCATCTTTTTCTGAGCATTGTCTAGATTTTTCAAATGCAAGAAGGCTGGTTTCTGAAGTATGGAAGTCAAAGTGCGAGGTATTTGCATAGTGTGGCACTGCTGTTATGCTAAAGTCTGTCCAGGGGTCAGAAAGATGTAGAAACTATCCATTAAGCAAATGCATTTGGAAATTAAAAGCTTTTTCAGGAGCACTGTCTTTGGAAATACACCAAAGTAAAATGGAAAAAACAGATTGTGAATATCTTGCAGTAAACTGCAGCCTCTGGTTAAGCCTCTTTGCCCTTCAAAATGATCGTAAAAGTATCCTTATGTACATACTACTGAATGATTTCTCATTTACAAGTGCATTCAATCTGTGCTGCAGTAGGAAGGTTATGTTCTTGGGGACTACTTGCCAAATGCACAGATGATTACTTTGAGGTCATCATTACCTCCATATCAAGATGATCTATGGATTTGTGAGGTTTAGAGGCCAGCAAATGTTTCTCCCATTGCTTATGTTTACAGAAGGCCTTGTTTAATCATCTGCTGCATCTTATTTGTTTAGGACTTTGTTAGCAACATTTTTACTTGAAGGATATTCTGCAGTATTTAACAGGTTTTGGTTTTTTCCTGATGAATTCAAACCCCACTCATTTCAGTATGCACAGTCTGATAACACCTAATAAATAATTCTGTGCAATGTACTCACAAATTTGAAGCCGTTCCTGACCTTGCTGTATCTCATTAATTCAATAGATATCAAACCCTTCTAGACAGATTTTCCATGTAATGTTCTTTAACCCATAACCCTTAAAGCAGTCCCCCGAAGGGCATGGTTAGACAAGTCTGCAGGAGAAGGAAGATGAAGGGTACAAGGAGGGATCCTGAGCAGGAGGGGTCAGTAGAAGTGTGGCTTCTTTGTTGACAGCACAAAGCCTTCCTGTAGGCTGAGGTGCCCCTGAGCACTGGAACAGGCTTCTCAAGGAAGCGGTCACAGCACCAAGCCTGTCTGAATTCAAGAAGCATCTGGGCAACACTCTCAGGCACATAGTGTGATTCTTGAGGTGTCCTGCACAGTGCCAGGAGCTGGTCTGAATGATCCTGATGGGTCCCTTCCAACTCAGCATATTCTGTGAAGCCACAGCCTCCACAAGCTCAGGGAGTGATGTGAGCTTGGCATGTCACAAGTGCACTTGACTTAGTTGAGGAAAGCATCAGAAGGGCAGCACATGCTATTTCTAAATTTTGAATTCTAAATTACTGAAAATTACTGTAAATGAACTTAACTCATGTTTTCATGCTGTACTATGGAATTTCGTATTCAAATGTTATAATATAACTCTTTTTCCCACAAAAAAAAAAATTCAAAACTTCCATTTGAGATACTAGGGAAGCACATCAGAATTTCTGTCTTGGAATAATCAGCATTCGCCACTAGATTTATCAGTTGAACTGTTCCCACAATTATTCACTTTCCAGAATCACAGAATTTCAGTTCTGAGCATCTCTTCCAGCTGTGAAAGGTGCACAAGTCTTTTTTGTGAGAAACCAGGTCTTTCTGCGTACATATTTAGCTAGTTCTTGCTATACTTCAACAGTTGTGCTTGCAACAAAGTCCATATACAAGCTCGGGTGGCCTCTTTCTCTCTCTTCCAAGAGCTTTCTTTATAAGAGAGTAAACTGTGGCTTGATCTGATATTGCCTGGCATTGATCCTATTTTAGGAGCCACAGAAACAATTGACTGTCTTCTTTCATCCTTTAACATAGATGCGGCATTTGAGATCTAAGCTGTTTTCCCTCTGTCAGTGGCTCCTCTGTCAGTGCACTTTATCTGATGAAAACTGTTAACCAGAGACATTTTCAAAAGGTAGTTAAGAAAATTAAGATATTAAAAATGTAAAAGCAAAGAGAGGGATAATGTGTTGAATGCTAGAAAAGAGAAAGAATCATTTACATGTAAAGACTTGGAAATTTGTTTTCCAACTTATTGTATTTCCCTAGCTGTGTAAGGAGTCAATTCAGGGCTTGGGTGCATGGTTATAGACTGACTACAGTTACTTTTACTGGGTTAATGGCATAAACAAGCCCACAACAAAAAATAGACAATTTTGTGTTACACTGTCTGAGTAACTGAAAGGGAAAAACTGAAAAAAATATTGTTGCTGAAGTATTTAGGAACACTGGGTCAATGATTCATAAATTCTTTTCTCCTGTTTCAGAACAGAGTGGATTTTCTGCCTGCTTGTACATGTTTTGACCATTTTGCATATATACAGCACAGGACAATCACTCTCAGTTATATTTTTTTATGTTGTTTTTCAGGAAAGGAAGTATTTATGGCTGGAGTTCTAGTCAGTGAAAAATTACAAGCCAAGAGGCTTTTTTTATTATTATTATAATTCAAATGTAATTTCTTAAAAGGTAGCTTTACAGGAGGGCTGTGGTAAGTGTGAACAGAGGAGCACTAGCACATTACTTGTTTAATCTGTATTTTACTTGCTTTCTGAATATCCAAAACAGGTGGAAAGTGACCTGTACAAACAGGCAATAAACAATATGTAATATACATTCTCGAGGAGCAGGAACATACAAATAAGGCAAGCATTCATTTTCTACAGCTGTAAGTAGCGGCTTCAAACAGATTCAGCCCATTATCATGACTAATCTTTACTGACACATTTAGCCACCAAGATGAGGTCTGTACACCTGCCAGTCCTAATGTGATGTGTATCTGATCAAAATGAGAACAGTACTTGTTCTCTGTGTGAAAGCAACTGATCTGTTGCAGTGGCTTGATCACACATCTGAAGTTCCTTTTGAAATCATTTGGTTTTTTCTTAGAGAAGCTGTGGAGCATGTGCCAAAAAGAGCTTTTCTGGATGACTTCCTGTGTCTCCTCCCTCCATCCTGTTCTCGAGAGAAATCTTCCTATCCTTTCCATTTGACACTTTTTGTCATATTGCTTTATTTCTTCTCTTACACTGCTGCCATGGCTTGTTTCCCTTTTGCATTATAAAATTTTTCTTTTTTCCCCTATCAAATGATCGTGTAGGGTTTTGTTGCCTGCTTCTCCCTGACATTCATTAATGGCGGCATGAAGTAACTGTCAGTTTGCCACTCTATCTCCTTTTTTTTCCAGGAAAAACTTTTTCTCCTCCCAAGTAACTAATGGAGAAAGAGCTGGCTGAGTGTTTCTGTGACTATCTTGCAGTCTCTCCCAGCTGCCTTTTTCTAAATGTCAGAGACACTGCAGCGTGGTTACCATGGTGCGTTCAGCTGGCACGGCTGCCAGACTTCACAGGAGCCAGCACACCCACTGCACGTTTCATAGGAACATACAAGGAGGGAATGTTCTTACCTGCTGTGTCACAGTTAAATAGAACATATCAAAAGGTACTTCCTGGTGCATATTCTCTATAAGAGCGGCCCAAATTTAGTAGCATAAAGTGCATTCAATCAATTAAGGATATTCTCTTTGTCCCTCCATTTGTGAGGGTGTTGGTACATCTACAGATGTGTTACAAGTTACATACATAAACCTGCTGGTGAGCTTGCCAGCTCAACACGTCATAAATGTAAATGCTGAAGGAGAACAGTGAGATTTACACTATGCCATATTCATTAACTACCTTCTATAAAAAGATTTTAAGGTGTTTTCTTTTTCCTTATAATTTATTATTCAATCTGAAACATTGTTATTAGCAAAAGAAGCTTCTCATGAGTGTGGTTTCCAGTTTTTTCATCACTGGTTTCACAGTGATGTGAAAGTCAATAAAGTATATCCTGCATCCAGCCATTGGAAAACATGATTTTTTAAACCTCAGGTTTATAACTAGCAGTCTGTAGATAGATTTGTAGCCGAAATAACAAAATCCTTTTTAAAATGCCAACAGATTTCAAAGTTTACCTTGAAATCCCATGCAACTGAGACATATGGTTGTCTCTAAAATATATCATTCACTTCATTAACAGATTTCAAACACAAATATGAATAAATGCCATTGTTCCAAATAATAAGCTATCAGTAAGTTTTGTTCCAGTCAGTCACTTGTTTCAGTTTAAGTTAGCCATATTCTCTTAAACAAACAGTTAGGTAGACTGAAAACACATTGCAGCAGATTCAGTGATCATACAAAGAAGAGCTCTGAACTACAGTGTACTTTGATCTGTCCCCTTGATAAATGTTTCATAGAAACAAAATATTCTTCTCCCAGTTGCTCAGCTTTAGTTTTTGTGAGTGAAATGGGATTTTCCAGTTGATTAGCTCCTTTAATTGAATGTTCAGGTTTTTCATATTGGTATCATATATGAACTCCCCAACTCCAACACTGCTGCTACAGGCAATCATGCCATCTAACTCTTGCATACAGTTAATTGAACTCTGTTTTAAAAATAGGTGTAATATTTTGCTTCATAGTTACACTGAAAGACTGTCTCAGAAACCCAGTCTTGACTTCTCATAGAATCATAGAATTAGTTAGATTGGAAAAGACCTTAAGATCACTGAGACCAGCTGTTAACCTAACACTGCCAAGTCTTCCACTAAACCATGTCCCTAAGCAACACATCTTGTAAATACATCCAGGGATGGTGACACAGCCACTTTTCAAGTACTCGATAAGCCTTATGGTGAAGAAATTTTTTCTAACAACCAATCTAAACCTTCTCTGATGCAACTTGAGGCCGTTTCCTCTTGTCATGTAACTTGTTATCTGGGCAAAGAGGCTGACTCCCACCTGGTACAGACTCCTTTCGTGGACGTGGAGAGAGTGACAAGGTCTCCCCTCAGCCTCTTTTTCTCCAGACTAAACACCCCCAGATCCCTCAGCCATTCCTTGTCAGACCTGTGCTCCAGACCCTTCAGCAGTTTTGTTGCCCTTCTTTGGACACACTCCAACACTTCAATGTCTTTCTTGTAGTGAGGGGCCCAGAACTGGACACAGGATTCAAGGTGCGACCTCTCCAGTGACAAGTACAGGGGGTCCTGGCTACACTGTTTCTCATACAGGCCAGGATGCCATTGCCCTTCTTGGCCCCCTGGGCACATGCTGGATAATGTTCAGATGGCTGTCCACCAGCACCCCGAGGTCCTTTTCCACTGGGCCACTTTCCAGCCACTCTTGCCCCAGCCTGGAATATTGCATGGGGCTGTTGTGACCCATGGGCAGGACTTGGCGCTTTGCCTTGTTGAACTTCATCCAGTTGCCCTCAGCCCATCAATCCAGCCTGTCCAGTTCCCTCTGCAGAGCTTTCCTACCCTCCAGCAGATCAACAGTATGGCCGAGCTCAGTGTCATTGGCAAAATGACTGAGGGTGCACTTGATCCCTTCATTCAGATGATCAGTAAAGATATTAAACAGCCCCAATGCTGGGCCCTGGGGAACCCCACTTGCCAGCTGGGTTTACTCCCTTTCACCACCACTCTTTGTAGTTGGCCATCCAGCCAAACTGATCTGGATTTCCAAGCTGGCTGTATTAGTGAACCGTTGAGGTAATCTGGTTCTTCTGATAGAATTGGTTGGTTTGTTTGTTTGTTCTTTGGAGAGTTTTTTTCTATCAGCAAGATTTACCGGCATTGATATCCCTTTCCTGTTTGTATTTAAATTAAATCACAATAGTCTATGTCCCCCTTTGATCGTTGCACTAGCTTTTTCTGCTCACTCATGTTTCAGCTAAAATTATGTTGTCTTCAGCAGGGTGGCCAGCATCTCATGCACTTATCCTAGATGAATTGTCTCCAGGACTTTGTGCAGAGACATTAATATTTATTATCTTTACTAGGAGTTGCATGGTTAGAGCTTCAGTACACACTTGCCTTTCCATCATACTCTTTACAGCCTTCTGAGACTGTCTGATTCTCCTCCTTCCCCATGTTCTTCCTATGGTGAGATTCTTATTAGTAACAAAAACTCCCACTAGTAGTCTAAACATACCATTTTACAAATTGCATTGTTTAATTTCATGCCATATTTAGTACTGTTTTTCTCAGGGTCAGCTGTTTTTCCCATATGCTATACTGGACTCCTTGTGATGGCATGTTTTCACATGTCATATCATCAGTAGGTGTAATTAGCAGAACTGAGAACCTCCAGAGTTTGCTGCACACACACAGCCTAGTACTTCCTATTTACTGATGCTTACTATTTTTCTTCTTTTCTCATAGGGAAAGTACTGAGTTGTTAGTCCTGGGTGGTAACAGTAAGAAGATACTGTGGTAACAATTTGGCGTATTTACTGATCTATTCAGCACAATTAAAGAATTACAGAATTTCTGGTTTTTCAGACACTTCTAGTTATCCTTCCTTCCTTCCTTCCTTCCTTCCTTCCTTCCTTCCTTCCTTCCTTCCTTCCTTCCTTCTGTCCACAATATCTCAACTTAGATATCACCTAAACAGTCGTCTATGTTCTCATTCAAATTCTACAGGCAAATTCAGCCTCACTCTAACTCCATTGCATTTTTGATCATGAGTCAATATAAGGAAGCTGGCTTATAAAATGTTCTATATCCTAGGTGAAATATTGCTTATATTTTAAGTTTATTTCCTGTTCAAGCAGCATTACATTGCAATGATTTATAGTCTCAAAATAAATGCACGTATGAATACTAAATATCCATTTAGTAGGTTTATTATGTTATCGCCCACAGATAAATCTCTTTGATAAATTGCTATGCAAAGAACATTTTAATTATTGCTGTGTAGGTATGCAATTTTACAACTTCTGCTAATTACCTGTACAGTATTTCAAACTGTAGTCTTACAGCCTGAACTAAAACCTACTGAAATCAGTGAAAAGATATCCTTTAACTTAAAATTAAACTTCAAATCAGTCCTTCCTTATAGTTATGACCAGTTTATATCACATGAACAGTGGAGTGTGTTTCTAAACAAAATTTAAATGTGTGGATCTTAGCAGTGATGGAGCAGGTAGGAAAAATACTGAGAAATGGAGTGCAAATATTTATTCTACTTTTAGTGCGTAAAAACTATCAAATTATTTCAAAAATTATAGCAAAACTGGGAGTATTCGGCCATTAGGTGAGGAATCACTCTATAATACCCAATGGCAAATAGCTGTTGCCATGCAGATCCCTCATTATTTTACATTCTAAGAGAAATTACAAACATATTAACTTTATTCTGCAAAGCTGCTGATCAGTGAAAATTAATGTTGATTTTTAATTGTCATGAAACTTCATATTTAATATCTCTTTAAGATCAGTGGCTCAGTTTATACTTTCCAGAGCTATTGTTTGAGTCTGTGGTAGTACCAGATTCAAATCAATGCAAGCAAATACATCTTTTTCTACACAAACAAGAATGATGGAGAGTTTTACAAAATTAAGGGTACTATGAAAATATAAAATAGTTTCATGAAGCATTTCAAGACATATGCAAGAAATCTCCCTAGATGTGATACTAGATGTGATATTCTTCACTATTTTCACTAATATCTCAGATGACAGAAGGGAGGGCATTTGCAAATTTGTGGAAGACACCATGCTGGAAGTTGCAAGTATTTTGGGTGACATAGTAATAATTTAAAATGAGCTTGAGAAATGTTCTGAAATCAATAAAATAGAATTTGTCAATACGATGGTAACAGTAAGCACAAATTACTCCCACCAGGAAAGAAAATCAAACATATAGATGCAAAATGGGTACTGGGTGGTTAGGTGGCTGTATGGCAGTTAGCTATAATTGCATCAGAATTAACAGTATGTTGTTGTTGCAGAAAAGGCAATCCCATTTTGAGGTGAATTAACAGGAATGATGTATAAGGCATGGGAGGCAATTATTCTGCTCTACTTGTCACTAGGAAGGTCTCAGCTGTACTTCTGTATTTATCCTTGGGCTGCACACTTGTAGAAAAGACAGTGACAAATTGAGAGAAGGTGCAGAGAAGAACCAAAGAGAATGATTGGTGGCTAAGAAAGCCAAAAATCCTTGGAAAATAACTGAAGGAAATAAATTAGTGTAGAAAAGGGGGTTAGGATAATATTTTTCAAATATTTAAAAGTTGTTATAAAGTTGTCAGTTGCTCTCAATTCCACTGAAGTGACAAGGATGAATCAGTTTAATTTGCAGACAAAAAGGCCTAGGTGCAATAATAGGAAAATCTAACTGTGAGAGTAGCTCAGTTCAGGTTGCTTAGGAAGGCTGTGGAATCCCTCTTATTAAAGTTCTTTCAAAAAAATCGGAAAGACAGGCATTAGTGAGAGATTATTAAATCTGATTATACTTGATCCTGTAATGAAGGAAAGGACTCAGATGACCTTTCAGTCTTGCACATCTGTGATGCTTTGGGGCAATGTAAGACCCAATTTAATCATCTTTCAAACAGCACCGCATATATATGTTGTTGCTTGGACAAAGAGAATACTACCAACCATTCCTGAAATTACCCAGATTTTCAGTCCTTTACTACTTTGTTAATCGTTAAACATTTGTCTAAGAAAATTTTTTTCTGTGCTAGGTTATTTCCCCATTTTTGGTGTTTTGAGGCTGTGGAAGGAAGGACTGCAGGTAGTATTCCAGGCAAAAATATGGGGTTTTTATAAGGAGACACAGAAAAATGTGCAAGTTGTCTCTTCTGGGGGAAAAAAAAAAGCAAAATATTTTCTCTGAAAGCCTGATATGTCCTCATTTTGGATCTGGATTCTGGAAGGATGAGGTAGCTTTTATTTTATCAACTCAATTTCTGTCTGAGGCAAGTGTTTCTTGGGTGAGCTCTTGACACCATACCCTGACATAAAGTATGTGTTGAAATAATTTAATGTTACCTGGGTGATTTAGACTACTTTAATTATTTTGAATGGAACTGCAGTAGGATCCAGTGGGATGGAAACCTCTCTGTGAGAACAGTAACTTCTTAAGTCACTCAGACTTGTTTCTGAGGCTTGACTGATTTACACCTACAATTCAAATTTAACATGGAAGATTTCTTGTAACTCTAAGTTCATAACTTATTGTGGGTTTTATCAATCACTTACTCTTCCAAAACTTTGGTATCCCATTTTGAAATCCAAAGTCATTTGCTTTTCTTTGGACATTTGTTGCAGACAATTTGAGATTAAATTGATTAAGTCTTCTATCTCTTGGACTACTGCAAGCCTGCAGTCAGGCATGCTTATTGCTTCTTCTATCTGAGGAAAAAGCTCTGCACTAAAGGCAGGCAGCAATTTTCTTTCTTGTACTGGTGAGCAGCTTGGATCATCTGGACTGTCAGCAGCTGGAATGTACTGACTTCACTGTCACAGGAGCCCGAGGGTCGAGTAGTCTGCATCTGTACTGCTTTTATCCTGTTCTGCATCTGTGGGCTCTGTGGACTAGCAGGCCAATGTTGTTCCATCAAGCCTTCTGCAGTGCTGCCTGAGCAAGGCAGCTGCACAGCATCACCTGTTCACTCAACTAATGGTTTCTAGTGGATGCTTTGTATTTGTTCTAGCATTCACGTTTTTTGTTAATGAAACAATATGAGAAATCAGCTTTGCCAGCCTGCTGTCTCAGAAAACCTCCACAGCTTCCTTCAGCAGCATCACCGTGCATCACTGGTGCTCATGCATTTGTCGTTGGTGAATCACTTTCCTTCATGTCACACTTTTTTGCTTTCTGCCTACCTGTTACGTTCCTTATAATATTCCCAGAGGTAACTGCACTGTGGTGTGCGATGATTCCGTGTCCCTGTGAGGATAATGTTAGGTTTCTTTTGTGTGTCATAATGATACTGCTTAATGGAGCCAGAACCTATGCTTAGAGATGGAAGAGTTACAAACAAAACCAACCCAACAATAGCAAATCTAGAAAAAACAATTGTAGTCACTTTTGAAAATGCCAGGCTTGCACCCACATTTCCTCTCAAACTTCTTTTATATGTTCTTTGAAACACAAGCTACTTTCTGTTTTCTGAGCAGCTCAGAGCAGTGACATCACTCTTTAAGTTTTGTGCATGCTTTTATTGTAAACTTGTACATTATAGGAGTATATTTAAGCAGATGCTCTTTTAGCTTAAGATACATTAATACACACATTTAGGACCTGATTCTAGCTATGCAGTCCCTTGAGGTTACTGGGAACTTAAGGCACTGCAATTTACAGAACTATGCACTTTGCGGATTTGAAGACAGAGGTGCAGTCAGGAAAAAATGTCTCTCTCACTTCCCAAACATCTTTCTTCTTCCCTCTGACATATTTCTATAACCCATGGAGTGACTGTTCTAGTCAGAAATCACTGGGATATTTTCTGGCAGCAGAGCACAGAAGTGCTGGTGTGTATGAGGAGCAGGGCTGTCTGTCTCTGCATAAGGGCATCATGTTCATCAGGCTCAAATATCACTTGTCTTTTTAATTTTCAAATGAAGCATCCACTGCTATTGGATGAATTAGTTAAAATGAAACTAAATACACAGTCAAACAATACATTTCCGTTAAAAATGCCCTGTGGGGATACATTCAGTTTTCTTTTTATGTATTTGTTCTCTCCATGTTACACAGTCCACATAAATTTGCAGCTTAGAGTCTACAAAGTTCCAGGCTCCTACATGAACTTGAACTAGTGTTATCTAACATTCTACAGCTCGTTTCTTCTTCCCACAGTATGGTGCAATTTTCCTGCAAATTAGCACAGCTCACTGGAATTGAGGTTCCAGATGAAGCTTCTCCACCTCTCAGATTAGATTATCTCTGAATAAAAGGTGAAAACAAGACCTAGAAGGAGAGACAAAACTTCAGACTGTTCCCTTGTCCTCCTTCCCCTCCCCTAAAAACCACAAGGTGAAGCCAGGCTTCTTTCACCTTGAGAACAGAGGTCTCTTGCTGCCCAGAGGCCACAGTAGCCCAGCCCTTTCGGAAAGGATGGACACTTCTCTCTTTTACTGGTTAGGCCTTTTCTCAATATCTTGACATAACTCTTTCAGGAAGAATAAACCCAAGAGATCAAGTTACTGCTTCCTCATCCAGTGCTCCAGTCACTAGTGCGGATGCAGTGGTGTATGATCTGTAGCCGTCATCCCCATTGCCATTAAGACAAAACCAATTGATCTGGACAGATGGGACTGCCCCTTGAAAGGTGCCTGCCTTCAATATAAACAGTGAAGAGAAAAAGGCAATTAATTTATGAACTCTGGCTCTCCCCCTTCAAGTCCTTTTGCCTTTGGCCGTGTAGCATGTTTTACCAGATGCATTAGATACGTTGCATTAAGCCTGTGCACTGCTGCAGAGAGATGGCCAAATCTTCTGTACATGTTCCCCTTCAGTTTCTTCTTTTTGTTTGAGTAAAATCATGGCACATGGATGCTCATGCGAAAGCATCCTTCAAAAACAGGCAATGTGATGTCAAACGAAAAATGTGCTCTTTCGAACCAAGTAATCTGATTTTCGTGAAAATTACTGACTAGGTTATGAGTTGGCAATGAGCATCCTTTAAATTCTATGCAGGGCAGTAAACTTGCAGTTTAAAAGCCAAAATCTTAAACAGAAATACAGCTTATGAAATGTTGGAATGACTAAATGTTTCTCAAAAGTTATTTATATATCCACTTCTTATTTTTCATCCTCTGCTTCAATGAAGGTTGTTTTCACATTCCACAGCTCATGTAGGAGGCTATGCAAGAAGTCAGTAATAAAATATTAACGTTGTCGTCCCACAGGGCATATTGTTTATACCATCACAGATGCAATTTACATCTCAGATCAATAGAGCAATTTTTAAAAACCTCTTTTTAAAGCAGCTATTGGAGTATGATTGTAGTTGTTCACAGTAGTTATATCATACAGCAAATTAGGAAATATATGTCAGGACCCATTATTCTAATGGGGGTCTTGTAAGATTTTTAAACAATGTAAGTAGATGCCAGACTTGCAAACTGATGACCCTTTTTGAAACAATACCATCAGTAGGGAGGAGAGAACAAAAATAGTGTTGCATTGTACATGGCTGTCAAGTTAATGCTTCACAGGAACCCACGACACTAATCACCCTTCTTGAATGCAAGTTCTTCCTTTCTTTAGCTCCCTCATAAGTTATCCCTTAAGCACTCATTAGACCACTGCAGCTGAAAATTGGCGAATTTATTTTCAATGTCAGCTACCACCATTTCAGTCCTGGTCAGATACAAAAGAGACAACACTATACTGCCAATGCCACTTTGTTTCCTGCAGTATTTCTAAAGAAACATTTTGTTTTCAAAACCAATTAAAATAGAATGAGACCTTACATATTTATGCTCCCTAAAATGCCCAGTATGTACAGGAGTGAGAGCTATAAAAATTATAAAGCAGAGAATGCAAATTCTCCGTCCTAAATGGCTATTTAAGTAGCACATCTAGGGAAAGACAACTGCCAATTCTTTAGCAATCAGCAGCAGCAGCATTAACAAGGGAACCATTGTGATATGTGTAATGGCAATATTTATTCTATAGAGCTAAGAGTTTGTCCTAATATCAAATTAAATTGTGTACCAAATTAAAGGTAGGATCAAGCTTTACAGTCTTTCAATAAGTTCTACTTATTATTGAGGAGGGAGTTGTCATACCTAATCTGAAGGAGTGAGTTTATACAGATATACAGCTGCAGTCAAGTCAAACGACATGGGAATGCAGAGTAGGCAAGGGCAGGGAGTAAAGCTCCCTTAGTGCTCTGTGTCTGCAAGCTGAGGATTATTTGAACAGTGATCAAGTGTTCTCAGGAGACGTTTTAATTAAATTCTGCTCAGCTAAGAAGTTGGACAAGGACACAATTGTCAACAAACATCCCTCCTTGATGTAAGACTGAGTGCCAGCATCATGAGACCCTCACAGTGCCCCTCAGTATTTCACTTTGGTGGAATAGCAATCAATATTACAGATTGACAGTGCAGGAGCTGGCAAGAACAGGGCTCTTCAGGCTGTTCTTAATGATGTTGCCAATGTGCTCATGGAATATGATATTCCAAGCTGTGGAGTAGTATGCTCAACTCATCTCATAAATGAAAGGGGCCCAGGATGGCCATGCAGAATGCTTGTATTACCCCAGGAGCTCTTAGCTCTGATAAGAAGATATGTAGTTCTGATAAAGACATTTTCTTTCTGACTTGACTTAACAAGTCCATATTATTTTTTTCTTTACAAGATTCGGTATAATGGGAAAACAGTAATACTGTGTATGTTCATCAGTCATTTAGATGATGGGGCAGAGTGTACCCTCAGCAAGTTTGCTGATTATATAAAACTGTGAGGAGTGCCGATGGACCTCATCAGACTGGAGAATTGGGCTGACAGGAGCCTCATGAAGATGAACACAGGAAAGTGCAAAGTCTTGCACCTGGAAAGGAAGAGCTTCAGGCACCAGCACGTGCTGGGGGTCAACCAGCTGGAAAGCAGCTTTGCAGAAAAGGACATGGGAGTCCTGGGGTACATGAGCCAACAATTTGCCTTGCAGCAAAAAAAAAAAAAAGGTGGATATTGACCTGAGCTGCGTCAGGAGGAGTGACGCCAACAGGCAGGGGAAGGTGATCCTTCCGCAGTACTCAAACCTGGTGAGGCCACACCTCTAGTACTGTTTTGGACTCCTCAGTACGTGAGTCATGGGTGTATTGATGGTGCTCTGAGCAACGTGGTCATAGCCCATGGCAGAGGGGTTGGAACTAGGTGATTTTGAGGTCCCTTCCAAGCCAAACAATTCTGTGATTCTATGATTAGAGAGGGTCCAGTGAAGACAACAGGCAGAAGCTGAAACATGGGAGGTTCCCTTTAAACTTTGGGGAATGCTTTTTTTCCTCTTACAGGGACTGAGCACTAGCTCGGGTTGTCCAGAATTGTGGAGTCTCCATGCCTGGAGATATTTGAAAGCCATGGTCTGGGGCAACTGGCTTTAGATGACCTAGTTTAAGCAGGGGGGTTGTACAATGAGCCCCAGAGGTCCTTGCCACCCAAAACCATTCTGTGGTTCTGTGATTCCAAGTAAGAATCTCACACAAAAGACGGATCATTACTAAACCGGAGAAGGAAGGAAATACAAGAACATGGCAAGCTAAGAGATGACAAGGGTGAGTGAGTCTCAATACAAGTTGGCAATGGTAAATCTCCACAGAATAAGAGTTTCAAAGACAACAATGAGTCAAGGAACTATTTATCAGAACTGCAGTGTGACAGGATATTAGCAAAAGTACAGGCAATATAGGAAAAAAATATCTGTGACTCACAGCCACAGACTGGCAGTATTTTCTGTGAAGTCATAAACATCTTTTCTTTGCAGAAACAATGCCATGGAAACTCCACTCACTGAGTCTTCTAGATTTGATGTTACCCCACAGGGAGGTAGGCTGTACTGGAAACAAAAGATTCTGGGTATTATTCCAAGATAGAACTCGTTCTCATGAAGGGAAAAGTTGTTGTTGCCTACAGCAGAGAGAAATTATTTTCAAAGACTTCACAATTACATATGCAAGGATCTGTGTCTGCATTTTCTCAGAACCTTTCACTTACCTAGTTCTTTTGCCTTGCTTTCCCACCCCCAAGCTCCCACCTTTTTCTAATGTGTTAGTCACTATTTCAGAATTCATGCAGAAGAATCATATAATTCACCTACAGGATTTTTTAATTGGTCCCTCATACTGAAAACTCTGTGTAAATATTATGCAAGTTGTTCAAGAATGAGACTTACCTTTTCATATCTTCAAAACTGTACCAAGAGATAGAGATTCAGTACTTGGGCTTTAATATGTCTTGCCTGTGTGATATGCCCTAGGTAGAAACTCAGGTCTTGTATCTCTTCTTTAATGATCATGATCTTTTGCCACCCTTTTCACAGCAATTGTAATCAATGCCTACATTAGTCATCCACAGCTACCCTGATTAGGGAGAAGTCATACACAGGTCCTCAAAGAATTAGAGAGAGAGGAGAGACTGATACACTGTGGTGTAGAGTACACATGGTAAGCACAAGAGAAATTCTTACAGAAAAAAAATATTTCAAAACAGTAAGTGGTTGGTTTATACTTTGCATAAACTAGGTGAGGTTTCTTCTCTGATTTTCCTGATTATTTTTCAAGTGTCCTGGTTTTGGCTTGGATACAGTCAATTTTCTGCTTAGTAGCTGCTACAGTGCTGTGTTTTGAATTTAGTATGAGAATAATGTTAATAACACACTGATGTTTTAGTTGTTGCAAAGTAGTGCTTACCTTAAGCCAAGGACTTTTCAGTTTCCCATGCTCTCCCAGTGAAGAGGTGCACAAGAAGCTGTGAGGGAGCACAGCTAGGACAGGTGACCCAAACTGGCCAAAGGGGTATTCCATACCCATCAGGGTCAGTCTATAAACTCAGGGGAGTTGGCTGGGAGCCACCAATCACTGCTGGGGTATGGGGTCAGTGGGTGATGACAAGTTTATTGTGCATCACTTGTTTCTCTTGGGTTTTATTCCTCTCTTTCTCTCCTTTATCACTACTATTATAATTAGTGTTATTAATATTACTGTTGTAATTTACTGTAATTTCTAATTATTAAACTATTCATATCTCAACCTATGAGTTTTCTCTTTTTCTGATTATCCTCCCCATGCCACTGGGGTGAGGGGTGTGACCAAACAGCTGCATGGTGTTCAGTTGCTGATTGGGGTTAAATTGTGACTGTGCAATCTGAGTTTTGTGTTTGAGAATATAGTAATTGGGCATCATAATTTGATGCAGACTTAGGCCAGTAGAGGTTATGTGACTTTAGTCACAAGAGGGAAATTTTTCACAATGAGAACAGTCAGACATTGAAATAATCTCCTCAGGGAAGTGGTGGATTCTCCATCGCGGACACTTGTAAGATGCAACTGGATGGGGTGCTGGGCCATTTTTCTAGACTGTGCTTTTGCTAAGAAAGTTTGGACCAGATGATCACTGAGATCCCTTCAAACCTGGCATTCTATGGTTCTGTAATTGAATAGTTATGGAACTGTGTCAGAAAACTCTTAATGCATGCAGTGCTATTTGTTGCCATATTGCACACACTAGCCATTGAGCTGGAATAGCAAATATAAAACAGCTAGAAATTGATTATATTTCATTTTTTTTTAACAATTACTTGCTCTAATTGCTTTAGTAATAGTGGAGTTTGATTTGCTACAGAAATATGATCTGTTAATATGAACAGATTAATGATACACAAGGTGTTTTGTGGCCATCGATACGTTCTGTGACCAGAATACCTGACTGTGGACATCGATCTGGTTGTGAGGCTGAGACCTAATTCAAATAAGAACCAAAATACCAGAGAAATACTACAGAACAATTAGACTATGATTTAGGGGTTATGTGTGCCAGTGGAAGCTACATGAGGAATAATCTAAGGTGCAAATTTAAAAATGTAATTTTGCAGTAAGTTGCTGTTTAGACTTCTCAAGTGCACAAAGGTTTAGCCTGTCCCATTGTAATAGTGCTGATGGTAGGAAATGTTTATCATTTAAGTTCACAGTTCGAGGTTAGGCACCTACATTAGGCACATAAATAGCACAAGGGCGAGTTACTTTCTTTAGAATACACCAATTAGCAGAAGAGTGCCTGCATCAGCCCATTTGTGTCATCCCTGCCCTTTCCCTGCAGAATGCTCCAGCTGCTGGGCTACAAAATCAGCCGTCCCTCCCCTTACCTTCTTAAGGCCCAATGATGCTTGAATTTTTAGCCTCATCATGTTGCAGCGCTGGCAGAGTGAGTGAAGACGGCTTGTCCTTCTTCCCCTTCAATTATTCTCAGGTCTTATCATGGAAAATGCAAAATATGGATGATGAATAATTTTGTTTTGGCTGAGGAGCGTAATCAACTCGTGTTGTGCCAAATACACAGCCTGGCTGTAATTACTGGGATATTGTATTAAAATGGGCATTGCCTTGAATGTCCCTGAAGGGCAGGAGGTGCAACTGCAGGGCTTTGTTTTCATCTCGGTTCTGTTGGCTTTGTGGTCTGAGGGTCACTAGGCACATAGCAGCTGGATCTATGCCTTGGAAGATTGTGGCAAGGGATGATGAGTCTGTGTATCCAAAATAGGCTTTGATTTTGGTTCTTCAGCTTTGTCAGATTGACAGTGTCTTAGGGCACAGGCACTGATAGAATATTTAGGGGAGCTTGTGGTGAAAATTTGGGTATCTGTGAACTCTGATGTGGCTTGATCTCTTGACCCTGATTAACTGCAGTTCAATTGGGTGCACAATAGACGTGTATTGGGGAGATTTTGTCCTAACAGCTTACAGAGCTCTTTCATTTACGGCTGTCCAACTCTTCGCAGATGTGAACGGACAAGATTCTTGTCTGAAAATTTTTAGTCTGGAGTAATTCTGTATATGCAAGTATGTTTTTGAAATAACATTTACATTCAAGATAACTTGTTTCAGGTAGTATAATTTTTTTCCTCAGTATAAAATTGATATTTTCCACCAAAGGGGAAAATGAAAGGAGAAGCAGCAGTAGATAAAATTTCATTAAAATTTAATCTGCCTCTACCAATCCAGAAGTGCTTGGGTTCTTTAATACTTGGGATTACTTGGTACTGAAGTCACTTGTGTGCATTCAGTTCCCTCTGAGGACTGGCTAATTTCCTTTATGTGAGTGATAGCATAATTCTGTGGCAGAAGATAATTACTCCTCTGCACTGGGGAGACACTTGATTGTTAGGTGATGTTAGTGTGTCAGGAATACCACGTGTTCCTCTTGATCCTGCCAGAGTAACTTCTTGAACAAAGCAGATAAACAGACCAAGAACCATTCCTTTAATTTATTCTACTGTGATAAACTATACTAGATCTCTTCCTGCTTGAATCATTTATTTAGTAAAAAGTAAAAAATACGATATTTGCAGGTGTATAAAAAGTATACCCTGTATATTTGATCCCTGGGTAATAATGTGACAAAAATAAGAAACATGCTCTTCAGATCTTCTTCTACTTTTCCATGTGTGGAAATGAAAAAATACTTTTTTCTCCATGGAGAAAAAAAAAAGAAAAATTATTATACCAATCTTCATGGAAGAAGATTGTATATTAGATTGTGTAATTCTGTGTATTAGCCATGGATTTTTTTTTAAAAAAAGGACTAAACTGTTAAAGAGTTTAGTTGTCGCTATGGTGCAGCCCAGGGTCTGTAAAAGTGACTCCGAATGGATGGACTTCCGCTCGCAAGATTCTGTCCCTGAAGGCGGATCAAAGGAGGAATCTGCGGCATAGCAACATACACCCCTTACATGTCACTCCCATCACGACTTCTCCTCCTTCACAGAGCCTCAGGCCTATGACAGGCTAGCGTGGTTTGAAATTTCCTCCAGCTATATTGTTATTAGTTAGTTTAACTTTGTTCCTCCCCTGAGATTTCTCTATTGGTTTTGTATCATGTATCATCACTTTCTAATTGGTTAGCTCTGTTATACCTACCTCACTATGTAACTCCTTAAAAACAGCAGAGAGCGAGCGAGAAGTTGTCTCTCTGTTTGGCTCCCCTTCAAGCTGCTAGCCTGCCTCCACAGGGCAGAGAATAAAAACTTGGAACTGCAGCCACAGAGATTCCGACTCTTTCCTCTTTGCCCTCGCTGCTGCCTTGTAAACAGCTGAGAACTGCTTGCTGCAAACGGCTTTCAGGCCAGAGAATCTGAGGCAAATCTCAGTTACCTTAAATCGAGTGGTCGCTGTTTTGTGCGGGCTTTGAACCCGCGGCCGCAGGCCAAGCTGAAGCCAGGCACGGCAGCGCGGCATTTAGTCAATTTAAATTTAATATTGATATGAAAACTTCCCTACTCTGAAGTTTTGTTTTAGATGGAGTAGGTTAGGTGAGAGTTTTTATTTGTTTCTCAATACAAGCAGTGCAATGAATTCTTCATTTCAGAACGTATGAAGTAAAAAGCTGTGCTCCTAAGAGCAGCAAGACATTTTAGGCAACTTTTATCACAATGAGACTAAGGAAGGTACAAGAACTTACTGGCTGATTGCAACAGATGTGAGACCCCAATTGCCCAAAGATGCATGAATTGTGTAGCTCTGTCACCGTTGGTGCTGCTTCCATCCTTATTTCAAACATTTTCCACTGGAAAATGGATGGATTGGAAAAGCTGTGAAGGAAAATCCTATTAATGGCAGCAGGTTCCCAATCTCAGGTGAATTGCACCTCCTGCTCAACAGCTTTTAGCTCTGCACTCTTGAGAATAACTACTCAGCATTGAAAGTGACTTTGAGAGTTCCTAATACTGAAAGGTTTTAAAAGCTGGTTAGGCTTTTTTATACATTTGCAAAGGAAAAACAGAGATTCACACAACTTGTTTATGCAAAAAGTACTTGAAAGAAATATCTGCTGTGTAATTTACATAATACTGTTATCACATCAAGACGACTGGCTAAAACATCTCTCAGTGGAAGAGTTGGTAAAGAGTGTTTTTGAGGATATGATCATCTCAAAAAAGTCTAATCAGGTAATAGTATTATTTAAACTTAACATGGAATATTATCAGAGCAAGAGTTATGTACATCCACTGACATTGCTATGGCAGTTCTGAAAGTATCTGTTACAAAGTTTGTGAACAAAATGGAAACATAATGGTAATGCTGAAATTATACATAGTCCAAATGAAATAATGCCGTTTGTGAAGGAAGGTTTGTGGAATGTTAGGTGTGGGTTGATTTTTAACATTTTTCAAAAGATTTTCTTATTTTTGGGGGAGGTAAGGGAAAGAGAATTAAAGTTTTTTGCTATTGTCATCAAAAATCTTTGCCAAAGGGCCGTTTTATGAACTAGAACTGTATTTCTAAAGTAAAAAATAAAATATGATAAGCAATTGTGTAGATAAGCACCCATAAGCTATGGCTCTGTGTAAGAAATCCATATGGCTCAATGTAATACTGTATAACAAATTCCTGCCCATCACCTCCTCTTATCCTTACCATTATGCAAACATAATGTACATTGAAATTCCCATAGAAGTGTGGTACAAATCCTGCTAAAATATGCTAAAAGTAATCCAAATTTCCTATGGTATTATGTTGTCCTGGAGATATGTAGGAGCTTCATTTTATAAAAAGTGAAACTTTGTGAAAGTGAGAACCTGAGCAGCAAAAAACTAGAATTACTGGTATGTCCTTTTGGACACTAGAGTAATTTATCTGCAGGCAGCCTCTGGGACTCACTGGCTAGAGATGTAATCCAGTAGTGTTTTATCCTTATATTTGTCTTGCTTTGGTTTATATCTGTCTGATCCTTGCTTTTTATGATCTTTATGTTAAATGCCTTTCTGCTGTTCAAAGGTAGATGCTGACCTTTTTCATGGCGATTTGTGGGACTTTTGCATTCGCAGTTCCACTGCTGTTGTTCAATAGTGATTTTTTATGTATTCACAGCTGATCTGATTCAAAGCCCAAAGAATCTACTTGTGATTTATTTCTATAATTCAGCAGGCTTTGAATCAAAACTTGTGACTGTGGTCTTTATGAAATGTATTATTCTTGTAGATAGGCTAGTGCTGACCAAAGTTATTTTCCTAGGTGATAACACCATAGTAATGCATGTGTTTGAAAACAGGAAAAAGTGCCCTTGTACTGTGCCACAACAGGACTTCTCATGGAACTAAACAGACTGCCTGTTAAGATTAATGGTCCAAGAGGGAGGGAGGAAAGAGGGAAGAAAGCAGGGGAAAGGACAGAAGAAAGGAGAGAGGTCGTAGCACAGTAGAAAAGAAAAGGAAACCATATTGATTTTCTCAGTGAAAGCCAATATTGCTAGATCTGTTCATCTGAGGAGGAGAAGATTATATGCTCTCTTTCAAAAAATTCATCATTACATTTTGTTTCTCTATGGAGTGCCTGGTTCTGTCATCCAAGATAATTTCTAAAATACAGCAGAGTCTACTTTGTAGTAATGAGGAGAGAAAAGTGAAGAATGACGTAGTGCCATAATGCAAGTTATTAGACTTAGATAGTGATCTGTACTCTAGCAAAAATGAGGTTTCTTGCTGCTGAAGATGAGTTTCATTGTACGCATCTCTTGGGACTACATAAACTATCACATATCAGACTGGTGCTAAGTGCTGCACCTGAAGTAGATTATAACTTCCTCTTTCTTTCCTCCAGCTGAGAGTCCTTTAAAGTGCATTTTTTTTGCCTATTTAAAATTGGTGTTGCCTCTGCATCTACACAATCTCCTTCATATGCAGCCATTCCATTTCTCATAAAATGGTACTTGCATGATATGGGGAAGAGGGAGATACCACTGTAAGCTTCATTTATGCTCATGTTCACCAACAGAAAGACGATAAACATCCACTTGTTCTATGTACAGTAGTTGTATATTTGGGAGTAAGCTCTCCTTCTAGGAAGTACAGCTGAACTGCTCATGGGGCTGCACCATATTTGAAAAATGTTGCTTTTGTATTGCATATCAGGGGTGGCTTTACGGGGCAAAGCCTGTGATTGTCCCATTTTATTCATCCTTCCCTGCTAGCAACCTGTGAAACAACTGAAAAACAGGTGGGGAGTCCTCTTCTTGTGGGAGACCAAATATTGCCATGACACATTGACAGCTAATTAAAAGGTGCAACTGTATGCTATATGAAATGAAGCCATAGGCCATGTTCCTTGGTGCTGGCCAAAAGGCACTGCTTATTTCTTAGTCTAAAGTGAGTCAGTTTCATGTATTCCAGTTCTGTTTTCAGCTCTGGTTATTTGTGATCTTGGAATGGTCTTTGTCACAGTGTTGTATTCAGTTGCATGCTCTTAAATATTACTAAAGGTAAAGGAAATAATTGCTACAATCTGAATTCCCTGGAGCAAGATTAGAAGTGTTCAGGATTTCCAATCAGGGCTTCATATATTGTTAAGAATTAAATAAAGCAGGAAGAAGAATATGTTTCTTTTTACTGGACATTTTCTCATTTGGTACTGTACCAAACTTCCTTCCTTAATACTTAGTTGAAAAATATTGCTTAGATCTTAACACTACAGTAATTATAAAAAATTACGTGGCAAGTTTTCATTATATGTCACTACATGATTCTCTAGCTGCAGTTGTATGCAGATTCAGGAGCAATGGGATAAGAATAATAGAAAAGAGGTACCTTGAAAGGTTGACTGAGTTTCTTCCATAATCCTTCTCCTAGTCTGAACGGCTATCCCATTGAGTCCTCTGCAGGTGGAGCATCTGTGATAATCCGTATTTCTCTAGCACAGAAGTATTTGATTGTGTATTTTCTAACTAGCCTGCAATAGCCAGATCTTTTAGGCAATGAAAGTAGAGGAACAGCAAACAGTTACTATATTGAAAGAAATTGGCATTCATCCTCCTACGCATTTTGCTCAGTAATTCACTTAGTCTGGCTGTGAATCATCAGACTGATTCCCAGGAAGAAAAAATACCAGATAGCCACTGTATTAATAATACTGACTACAGTTTTCCGCTGTATTTCAACTACTGTAGTTTATTCTATCTGGGAATAAAGTGAAAAAAACAAAACGTTTTTTCTCACTTGGTTGTTTTTTGACTACTTTTTTGAGCAATGTCTCTGTGACTGTAGATGTGAAGAAAGCATAAAGTTTATGTTCAAAAAATAAGCAAACAAAAGATGAAAGAAGGAGCCATAGTCTGAAGATAGCAAAATGTTTCATCAGAATTTTCCTGACACATCTTCTATGACAGATTTTAATAAGAGGTAAGTGGTCTAGCAAATTTTAAATAAGTAACAGGGAAGTTTAGCATAATAGAGTTCAGCTGAAGACAGGTTAGTGCTGTGCCATCTTTCAGGGTATTCTCATAGAGAATCCGTATTTGTGTGCACGTAGACACAATGCACAAAATACAGTCTAGGTATGCTGATACTTAGATACAAAAATGACAAATAAGGTGCTAAATAGATTAGATGTTTTGGCTTGCATGAATGCATCTGGTTGCAAAGAAAATAGAATTTTCTGTTGATTCTGTTTGCTTTATTTGAGATATTATACCCTGCCATAAGAAAATGTTTTGAATTAATTTCTCTGTCACTGTATGAGCACTAGAAAAAATCCATGGAATAAATATTATTTGACTTCTGGTCATTTAAAAACAAGTGTTGAACTTTGAGGGTTTAAGTGCTATTAAAATGTTTTCGAAGTGGACATACAGTTATTCTGTGGGCTAACTTCTTTAACCAAACCAGTACAAATTCATTTTTGAACACCTGACCAAGATGTTGGCAAGAAATCCAGTCTTGGAAAACCTCCAAGCAACTACTTGGCTGAGACAGGCATAATAAATGGCTAAGCCCAAACCTGGAAGCCAAAACTCCTTCTTTGTAGTTATGACTATTTGGACAAGTAATTTTATCCATTAAATTCAGGGATTTTCCAATCTTAAGAATTTTTATAAACTTATGAGACTGATTGTGATCATGCTGTGGGGGTAATTGGAGCTTTTGGAGGGGAAAACCACAAAATCCAAAAACCCTTACAGTGAAGATCAAGACAACACAGAAGCATTGCCTTCTACTCAGTAATATGTGAAACTTAAGTCATCCATTTTTTTATAACCATAATGTTTCCCTAGAATGCAAAGTGTTATGTCATAGCCTTTGAAATACGAGCTGTGGTAAAATATGCAAGATCCATACTGGCAGAATTTCTCTCTTTGGGCCAGTAGTGCATTCATCTGGATTGAGAACTGAAATCATTCTTCTGTCTTGGAGGATTAGACACTGCATTGTGCAACTTTTGGTAAGCTAAATGTCGTAGTTATTAATGGTATGAGGCATCCTGAGGTTTGTTATCGCCATGTCCTCTGTTCATCCTGTTTGGATGCACTGTCTAAATAATGAAGCAGAAGTAAAGAGAGAAGAAAAGAATAAATCTATGTTTTGAAGTTCAGAGCAATATTGATTTGGCATCTAAATTTAAACTTTGTCCCAGTATATAAGTATACGTATCTTTTTGTGGCCTCATTTCTGGTTTTTCATATCTTAGATAAAACATGTTTGCTAAAAAAAAATAATTGAAATTACTTAACACTTCAAAGTGGTAAGTCAATAATGTTTTTTGATAAGGCGAATCCATTATTAACAGTCCACACAGAGGGGTTATCTTTAATCTTCTATGTGTGTCCAATCTATATTTATAGAAGTAATTTTAACATCATGAAAGCAAAAGCTGATGAAAAATGGAGAGGAAGAAATTAAGTAGAGGTAAAGAATCCATCTCTCTTTTCTGCTGTCTTTCATCTATAATATAAACCCTAGGATTCACATCCATTTGAACAATTAAAGGTCTTCCCTGAGCCTCCTTTTCTCTAGGCTAAAAAGCCCCAGCTCCCTCAGCCACTCCTCATAAGACTTGGACTCCAGACCCTTCACCACCTCTACTCTGGACCCACTCCAGCACCTCTATTTCTTTCTTGTACTGAGAGCCGAAGTGGAGGCCAAAAGGAGAACTGGATGCTCATTGTAGGGGTGAGATCATTGGGATTAAGGTTGAGGAGCAGAGTTAGATATGAACATTTCCTAGAAAGAAAGGCTAGGAAAATTTTCTTTAGACATTCTGCCCTGGACAAGAGTGGTAAAGGTTATGGTATAGGCAGGCCTCCATTAATTTGTAATCTACTTTGTTCAGGTTTATTTTCATTCTTCGTGAATTCTCAGTTACTTCTTCAAAGCTGACAGCTTCGACAAACATTGCTTCCTCTGTGCACTCTTCAAGATATATTGTGCATATTTTTGTGCTCGTCGGATTTCCAAAGCACATTTTAGGAGGATTGATTTTCAAAGCTCAGTTTCAACAATATTTTTCAAAATGGCTGGCACAGCTTTGATTTATGATTTCCTTCATAACACCTATAGTAAAACAATCTGCTCTTGTTTAAAAACATTCCGTTCTTTCGCTTTTACTTTGGCTTTCAGCAAGTTATGTAAACTGCAGCAGTTTCACCACCTGCTGCCTACACCAGATGCATTTACTTTAACATTTTAGTTCAAATCAGGAGTGGACTTTTGAAGCAGATCTCCTGTTTGCAGCCCACTTACCAAGCTTTGGTTTGCAAGATAGAGTTGTCTCACAGTGTGTGGCATGGGTTCATCTTAACTGGTACCAAACAGGAGATGTGCTGGAGGAGAATACCTTATACTCTTCAGCAGCCAATGGGCATTCAGCCCATGAAACCAGACAGAGCTAGACTGAGGTACAAACCTTCTGAAAAACATATGGTATGGACATCTGGTCCTCAACCTCAACTGTTTCACTCTATAAAGCTACTTGTATTGTTCAGCACTATTTGCTAATATAGACACAACCAATATCTGTGCCAACGTTTGCGGAATTCATGCATAAACATGTATTTTGCTGCTCTAATGTACTTTGGATCATCATAACCAGACTCCAGTTCTTCATTCCTTCTCAGACTCCATTCCTTATGGGATTCCCCATGTTCCTGCCCTGGATCAGACCCTGCCATTGATTTCCTGTACATTTTATTCCATAGTCTTTTATCAATGCTACAACTCCACACTGTCTTCTGGGATGAGCAAAGATGGAAATTTTTATCACTAGGTTCATGTTAGGACTTTGTTTATTACACACTGAGCCACAGGTAATGATTATCAAGTTGAAGAACTTACGTTTTACATACAAAACCACAAAATACAAAACTATGGAAGTTGGAAGGAGATTATAGTTTCTCTAATTTTAATTTACTTGTTTTTATTGAATGTGACTCCATATAGTAGGAGATTTAAAAACAAGATGAAAAATGCAGTAATGACATTCATCAAAAGAAGCATGGAAGAAAGTCCCCAAAAGCACCACAGCAGGAGAGAGAAATGAGTAGTGTTTTCAGTCAGTCCTAATGTCAGTGATGGAAAGAGCAGAATAATGGAAATGCATGTTGGAAAAAGATTTTTGATGATGTTCTGAAGGAGAGACTGCAGGTGAGCAATGGGAATTGGTATGTCATTGGAAAGAGAATGGAGACTTCTACTGCCTTGGGGCAACTGCAGGAGTCTGGGGAAGTGTTTGGCTTTGGCAAAAGGAGCAAAAGAAATAGAGCAAGGAGTAGGGAGTGCAGCTTAACTCCAAGGGATGGCCATGGGCAACCAGCTCAGCCCAGACTGGCAGAAATGTGCCAGGGAGAGCTCTAAAGAGTTTACTGCAGCTTGGAAAATCACTGTGCTGTCTGAAATCAGACCTGGAAATGAGAGCCTGTTTGCAACAATGTACAGGGCAAGCTGAGAGTTGTTATTTCTGTTCTTTCTGAACCTGTTTGGAGGCTTTTCTGTTTAAAAGTTAACTATTCTAATTTATATTTTGAAAAAATTGCTTTCTTGGTTTTAAAAGCCTTCGATATTTGTTAGAAAATTTGCTATAGAAGACCTGAGCAGATTAATCTCCAAGTATTGGTTGACTTGACCTCAGAATTTCTTAAGGGAAGCTTTTGAGAGAGGTGAAATATTAACCACTCTTTTCTTGTGAAAGTGCATCACAAATCAGGATATTGCACTGTTTTTCCAGATGATAGATTATAACTGACAGCTGAAGTCCAGGACAAGTCTGACTTGAGGAGGATCTGAAAGCTTACCCAGTGTGCCATTCACAGTGGGACCAGTGCTCACTTGGTACAGGGCTGTAGTCGCCACCTGCAGGATATTCACATTCATAACCCTGTGACTTCAAGTCACTTGAGACTGTTTGACTGTTGTGCCTGAAAGTTTCTTCTGTTGATCTTTGCAAGAAGTAGATGTGTTTGTATATTTGCAGTAATGCTGATGCAGCAAGGTGATACTGGTAACTTGCTTGACTTGTACTTGAATAATTTAGTTCAGGTTTGTTTCTAGGTAGCTGGCTATCCAGGTGACCATCTTGTATTACTGCCTATTGTCATGGTTACAGGACTGGCTGCATTTCTTCCCTCTCTGAGTTTTCTGAGTGCAATATGAGAGCTGTTCTTGCCTGGAGTGCAAGATAGCAAATCTGCACTGACAGACTTGGAAGTGGCACACTGGCCTGTAAATAAGCTTTGGTTTATTTCAACATATCTAACAGAATTCAAATATATGCACTGGATGCACTAATATCAGTTCTTAACTACTAGTAAGTGGGAAGTTAACAGAAGTAATTCCATTTTCTTATGTCTGTGCAGCTAACTCTTGGTTTTAATTAGCATTCTGAAGTGTTACCAGAATTCCCTGTCAGGAAAAAGTATCTATACATTTTCAAATACTTAAACATACACAAAATATTGTCTTATTTATATTACTATGTTATATAAACAAAAGATCATCAGAGCGGATGCTAATGCATCATACTGGTTTGTGGAGCATTTGCGCATTTCTTGAAAATAATCCAGTCTTTGGTAAAGGACATGCTGTCTGTGCCCCTATTGTCTGTGTCTGAACTGGCCCCAGTGAAATGCTGTGCAGCCCCTGTGCCCTGGAGGAGGCACTTGCTGCAGCACAGGAGCTCCTCTCCACTGGGCAGCTGCAGAGGGAGGCAGGTGGCTGGAGTGGGAGTGCACTGCCCTTCATGGGCAAATACAGCCCTACAGCCAGGCTCTCAGACAGAGCATCACTCATCTTTTTTCCTTTTCTGGGGTAAAATCAGTTTACCTTTTCCCCTCTGTGTAAGGAATTCTTAAAGCATCTCACTGCTTCTCTTTGTTTAAAAATCTTACTGGATAGTTGATTTCATTGGGCAGAAGGAACATTAACATTGGTATGATTAAAAGTTATTTGGATAGGATAGTTTTGCAGCGATTCCCAAGTTTCTTTCCATACTGACTGCTTTCACCTGAAAGCTTTTACTTATTTGTTTATATTGTGCATGAGGGTTTTGTTGTTTTATGCCTTCCTTAGAGATTCATAAGAATGTATGTATTGATGTCTAAAGTGGTCAAAGTGTGACCTAACTGTTGAAGGTAGGATGCAGTGGTAGGTGTGCTAAATATTGCTACAGATGAAGTCTAAAAGAAGGGCAGGTACTCTGATCTCAGATTGCAAACTGTGTTTTAACTTTACCACGATAAAAAATATGTGGATGCCGGTTCAGGTTTAAATGTATTTACCTCAAATGTTTTTATTTCTAGGAACTTTGAACCAAAAGAACTGGGGCAAGAAATATTCTGCCTGTAATGGTGCCAAACAATCACCTATTAATATAGATGAAGATCTTACCCAAGTTAATGTCAATTTGAAGAAACTTAAATTCCATGGATGGGAAAAGGAAACTTTGGAAGATACTGTCATTCACAACACTGGCAAAACAGGTAAAAAGTCAGATTTCATGTTTGGAGTTAAATGAGGTCAGAAAAGTAATATAGGACAAACAACCAACCAAGGACTTTTGATGGATCATTTTCATTTCATTTTTGCTTAGCTGATGCATTCTGAATTTATCTATTAAATAAACAAAAAACCAAAACAACAGTGATGACAATAGTTAAAGGTAACAGAAATCACACAAATAAAAATTATGTGCATGGACAGATACAGCCAAAGCAATCACATCGTTACTATCATCCTGTCATGGGCACTTCATTGAAGCTAAACAGTAAGTTGGCATTTGCTATGAAATTATGGTAGTTACTACATATCTAGGGTCTGTAATGAGTAGGCAAAAATGAATTTTTAAAAGTATTAATAAATTACCTACTCATCTGAAAGCACTTCATGGATGAGTTGAAGTTTCAAAAAACTCAGGCTGGGATTCATCTCACCTACATATAGACACATAATGTAGAAACTTTCATCTGAATTACTCACACAGGCGTCTTCTAACAGTCAAAGAAGAGAAATAGATGCCTTCGTGGTCTGATTTGTCTTACCAATCTTAGAAATGTATTTTAGAAAGAAGTGATACAAGTACCTATTTCTCCCAGCCATAAAAAAAGCTTACGGTGTCATCTAAATTGTCAGACAAATCTTTTTACAACCAGTTATAAATCCTGGAAAACAGTAACTAAAGCTGCTTGTTAGAAGTACTGTGCCTTGTTTTGGGCATAGGTGTGGAGGAAGGTATCTCTTAACAACTGTCTTTGACCTTCTACCAGTTCCAGTGGGACCCCTAGACCAAGGGGTCTTTTGGTTTGGTTTAGTTTAGTTTAGTTCAGTCTAGCATCATTGTTCCTAATTTATGTTCTTAGCTCCATCATGTACTTCCTACATACCACTCCAGAGATCACTTACTTTCCTCTCGCCCTACTAGCTGAGATAAACAGTGCTTGGTCTTTTCAAGGTGCCCCTGAGAAAACGTTTTTTAAAGTCCTTGAAAGTGGAGTGAGCTCTTTCTCGTCTACAGCAATTCAGATATTATACGACAAATTGCTACGCTTGTTTAAATTGTCTTCAAGGTTTTGAGGAAAGGAATGTAGTGAAACTGAGCTCCATTAGTGCTGTTTTATCAAGAGGTCAAGCAGTGCACAATTGCTGGAGGTGGGAAAGCCAAAGTGTGGGGCTTCAGTCTTTCCCATCCTGCTCATTCTCTCCAGAAGACAAATGCTCTGTCCTATCTACAGTTTGTGTACAGCTATGTCCAGCTGTCATTGCTTTTTCTCATGGGAGATGGCTCCACAGCTAAGAGGTCTTATGTAAGGACAGTCCTCCTAGGAACTGGCTAAAATATTCTTTTCTCATGTTGCCTCAAGATTTGTATATAGAATCATAGTAAAAATGGGGGGCAGGTGTGTATTTTCCTTTTTGTTAAAAACACAGGTGCTTTCAGGACGGTATGTATTTCAGGAATTTATTTCCTTAGCCAGTTGGTGGCTAAAACAGTTTTCTGAGCTTTTTAGTGTAGCCATATGTCTAGTTTCAGATAACTGGAGACCAAGCATACTTCATTAAATTATTACTTTATGAATTGTAGCATGAAATGAAACATAATTCTCCATGCTAATGGTGAATTACCACATTTCTTACTTAGTTTAAGTAACCAATTTCCTGTCAAATTGCTTTCAAAATACAGAGAAATAAGCATATCATATTTATCTTCTAGCACCTAATACTGAAATATGAGAGTTTTAGATGCCTTGGCTGGCTTTTATATTGACACTCCTTTTTTTGCCCGCTTTCTCAATTTGTTCAGTGGAAATCAACCTGACAAGTGATTATTATGTGAGTGGAGGTGGGTTAGACACCATATTCAAAGCAAGCAAGATCACTTTTCACTGGGGAAAATGCAACGCGTCATCAGACGGATCAGAACATAGTTTAGAAGGACAAAAATTTCCTCTTGAGGTAAAGTACAGAATTTCTTTTGATGATTTCAACGATTTGACATCCTGCAACATTAATACTCTCTACTAAATACCTTTGTTTATCTCTTAAGTCTATTTGCAAATATAATCGTTCACTTAAATCCAAATTAATAATGAATGACGCATTTTAGAAGGGCAGTATAAGGTGTTAATGGCATGTTGAGAATGTCTAAACTGCATTTTTGCGGGTCTTCTAAGATGACACTAGACGTCAGTTCTGCTAACCTGACAAAGCTCCCACTAACAGTTAAGCTCCTACAAGTTTGGCCCATCATATTCCACATCAGTTCGTTGTTTAAAGTGTAAACGGACTTCTCAAAGTCAGGGCTTTGCTGAGAGCCCGTGGGAGCTGCTGGGCCTTACAGAGACAAAGTGTGGCCCAAGTTCCTGGGCTGGAAAGAGCTGGCAGTGGTGTGCTAAAAGGCATGTGAGAGCAGGTCCTGGGTGCAGCCACATTCACAGGCAGCCAGGCCAGCGTCCTCCTGGCTGGTTTGGCAGAATAGCTTGCAGCAGCGTAGCAGTGGGTTGGAGGAGAGGAGCAACTCTCACTGGAATCCACAAAGGCCAGACTTTCTACCCTCAAGATGGCATTGTGTCGTTTTCCAGTTAAAAAGAGGTAGTTGTGGCAGGTAACTGTGCTGCTCCTTGTTCCAAGCACTTTGAACTTCTATGTGAGAGCAAAGCAGTAGTCCAGGGTTGGCCTATACATGGGAAAGAGTGGTGAGCTAGGAGCATTCCCTGGACAATGTCATTTCTTTTACCTCATTAGCCACTTAAAAATTCCCCCTCACGCTCCATTTGTCCTGCCAAGGCATCACAGAGAATACTCTCTTCCATCATCATCTCATGGAAAGCTAGTAGGAGCAGGTCAGTCCCCCAGACATGTTGGTCACCCAGGACTGGAGGAGTTTCACCAGCTGCATCTGAAGAAAGAGAGAAAGGGGTGCAAAAAAATCAATGCTCATGACAGCAGTCACATGTGGGCCCAAAGTGCCCGGTAATCTTATATTACTGATGCTTCTCTACACTTACTGCAAGGCAGATGCAGTAGGGACATCTTCACATGTTATTCGTGTTTTGTCACTGATGTCAAGATTCATCTCACCGACTACTCTAGATCAGATGTCCAGTATCAGCAAATTATCTCAGCTTACTGTATTATCCATGTGCTCCTGGAAAGGGTAATTCCTGCATATTTAATAGTTTTCCAGGAGAGGTTGTTTTTACATAGCTAATTGTTGATTAATTCCATTCTGTATCCTCAGATAATGCATGTGAGATAGATTAAAAATCCCTGTATTTGTATTTAAATTTTTTCTTTGGATGTTTTTTTCCTCAAAATGGGAATACATATAATTGCATTGTTTAATTTTTAAAAATTTTTCTATATGTAACATGTGAATATATTTTTAATTGCAGATGCAAATCTACTGCTATGATGCAGATCAGTTTACAGATTTTGAAGAGGCAGTTAAAGGAAGTGGAAAGTTAAGAGCTTTATCAATTTTGTTTGAGGTAAACAAAATACATTTTTATGTCATTTAGTAACCCTTGAAGCACAGCAGATGTTCAAGCTGATTTTAACTCGTTCAGTGTGTGATGACTGAGTTAAAAAATTGCATGTATCTTTGTAATTTATTCTTGCAGAAAAGCAAATGGACAAAATACATTCATTCGGCTTTAAGTCATCTATAATTTTGGTGGTAAACTGCAACTTTCAATTTTTTTTCATTAAGCCTGTACTGTTAAAATATGAAATTTCTTTTTAACAGATTGGACTAGAAGATAATCCAGATTATAATCCAATCATTAATGGAGTAGATAGTGTTAGTCGTTATGGTAAGTTTGCCTCCATGTTTTATTGATTACTGATTAACTAAATTCCATTTTAGTGTGATTATGAAACCTTTAAGACATTGAGGAGCGTGGTTCTCTATTGCTCAGTCATGTGTATTTTGTTGGAAATTATAAAAGTCATTTGGATACACTGGAGAACAGGACAATCATCGACCACATGAAATTTAACATAAGCAAGTGCCAGATTCTGCACCTCGGAAAGGGTAATCCTGATTATATGTACAACCTGGAGGATAAGAGTCTGGAGAGCACCCCTTTGGAAAAATATCTAAAGGGTTGGTTTAGTGGCAAGTTGAATATGAGTCAGCAGTGCCCTGGCGGGCAGGAGGGCCAACCGTGTCCTGGAGTGCATCAGGCACAGCATCGCCAGCCGGGCAAGGGAGGGGATTGTCCCGCTCTGCTCTGCACTGGGGTGGCCTCACTTCAAGGCCTGGGGGCAGTTTTGGGTGCCTCAGTGGAAGAAGGACATCAGCCTATTAGAGTGCATCCAGAGAAGGGCAACCGAGATTGTGACAGGTCTGAAGACAAGACTTGGAAGGAGTGTCTGAGGTCACTTTGTTGAGCTTGTAGAAGGGGTGCCCCATCATAGTCAACAACTTCCTTAAGTGGGGCAACAGAGGGGCATTTGCTGATCTCTCTGTGATGACCAGTGATAGGACATGAAGAAAGGGAATGAAGCTGTGTCAGGAGAAGTTCAAATTGGGCATTAGAAAAGGCCCTTTACTGGGATGGTGATCTGTCAGTGGAGCAGGCTTCCCAGAGAAGTACATGGTCATGGCATCAAGCATCTGGATGATGCTTTTAGTCATATCGTTTAGTTTTAGGTAGTCCTGTGAGGAGCAAGGAGTTGGACTTGATGATCCTTATGTGTTTCTTCCAACTTGAGATAGTTTATGTTTCTATGATGTATTTACCCCGAGACTATTTGTAACAGCAGTAAGCATAATTGAATAAATATGACTATCATGAGAAATTTGTAACTGCTGAAATGCTAAATCCAGATAAACCTGATTTATTATGTGAGTCTTCTTAATCATACGTCTCAGGATTTTTGTATCTGGTTGGAAGCCAGATAACGCTGTTGCAACTATCCAAGATGGGCCTCACAAGAGTGAGACTGTCAGAATATCAGAGGAGAGGATTTTTTTATTCAGTAGCTCCTGTGTAAGTCTGAAATAAACCAAATATATTGTATTGATAGTAGCATTATTAAAGCAAATTGTTAATAATTTTGTGTTTAAGAAATGCTCTGAAGTGGTTGCTTATCAGGACACAGGAACATCGGTGTGGTACATGAAGAGATCTGGGCTCTGTTTCTAACTCAGTTTCATAGTGACTTTGCAGAAGAATAAACCTGAATGAGAACTGTCTTGAACAGGGATATATTCTTACAAAATGTCCATGACTTTCAGTAAACCTTGTCTCAGTTTTCGTTAATGTAATGATGCTTGATTTTTGATAAGCTCCTTAAGGTCAGTAGGTTGAAAGTGTAAAAAGCTGTTATAAAAGCTTTCAAAAATATGAAACCAAGATTTTTGCCTTCCCCGCTCTGGAAAACTACTCAACAAAATGAAAAGGAAGCACCTTTTGTAAGTTAGAAAGACAGAGGAGGTGGAAATATAAAGTAGTTAAAATTTATTACTTTTGTGTGTCATCTTCTGTGAAACAAAAAGGAGAACTAGTAATACATCAAGGCAGATGCTGTCCTACAGCTTTGGAAGGAGCTGTAAAACTATCAGCAGCAAGATTCAAGATACAGTCACTACATGGCACCTCGACAATGCGTAGAATATCATTTTCTTGAATAAAATGCAAATGAACTCAGAAAATTCAGGTCATGACTAAATCAAGTTGTTTCTTCTGAAAAAAAGTGAAGAGCACACGATCTGTCCTTGTCTGTGATGTGCATGAATTGTCCTTGTCAGTCATATCTGTATTGTGCTTATTTGAATCACAGTTGCTGAGTTTCCAAGCTCTGCGGAGAAGCACTACTGTTCATTCTAGACAAACTTCCTGATTTTCATCATTCTTTGTAGGTGATTTTAGAAATCTAGGCTGTCAGTTACATTTACATGGGCATTCCAAAATCCAAAGTTGCAACATGTATGGCAGGATTTTTGCTATGAAGGAGAAGCTTCATGTCCCCAACCATCTATGTAAAATGGACTGGCTATTCATTTTTACTGAGGGAGGAATGTGTTAACTAGACATACACCAGATAGCAATGATAGCTTCGGTCTGAAGGCTGATTAAAATTTTGACAGGAGAAATGGAAGAATGTGCTTTGCTCGACACTGCTAAATGTTCCCTTTTCATGATCTATGGATGAGAGAGAGGAGACGAGTCAGCTCTTAAACTTTAACTCAGTAGAGCAGTCACTGTACAGAAGAAAACCATCAATCACTTCTAGTAAACGGTTAATGTAATTTGTGGCTCTCATCAAATTTTTAAGGAATTATGGAAGACAAAGATCAGAAATCTGTACAGGGCTCGTGAAGTAACATACCTATAAAAGCATTAGTTAATGCACAGTCTGAAAATTCATTAGATATTCAGAAGTGAATACTTATCAATTAGGGAGAAATTTGAAATCAGTAACTTTAGATTAAAATAAGGTATATAAGGATCTGGACTATTTCAAGGTGTGAAAAGCAGCATTATTTTGGATTCACTAGACAATAAAGCAGGTAACTGTCACAGATTGAAAAAATCTGCGTTGCTGATGTTGTTACCATTTATGCCAATTTCTGTTGCTGGACCCTACTGCCATACCAGCAGAAACTGAGCTTTCTGTGGATGGGCTTCCAGCAATTCCTTATGCTTACTCCCAGCTGACAAGGTACCAGGTAAACTGCTGATCTGAAAGATGTGATATTATTTTCACAGAACAATAAACAGAATGGTCATACTCTCCTGGAGGGAGTCTTTGCATCCTTTGCTGATTTGTGTAAAGCTGTTACAGTTTTTCACCATATTATCACAATTTAAAAAAAAAACCCTGATCCACAGAAATTCTGCTTCTGCAGTCATGAGTAATACTAGCTCTCAGGTCTAATGTGGCAACAGTTCCCCAGGCAATGGTTTTCTGCAGCAGTTTGGATCCTGCAAAAAACCCAACAACTTGATTAAGTTCAGGGAGAGTTTAAAGCCATGTCATGAGACCTAGAACAAAGATTTAACGAATTTTTTTTCTTCGAAATTCGAGAGTGAGACAAAGGTTTGGCATCTTGGACATTTGTAAGTAAGCTTACAGGTGATTATTTATTACCAGAGTAACTCACTACACCTTCCCAGTAAAGCTGGTTTTGAACTACACTTTTTCAAACTAAATAGAAAAGACTTAATGATTTATTTGTATTCTAGTCTCCCTGGAGATTAAATTTTGAATAGCCTCAAAATTAGCATATTCCTATAATGGTAGCTCTTTTGGAGAGTGTGATTTTTATTTATTAATTGCTTCTGTAGTATTTTAACTATCTGACTCTAGCTTCCTTTTTATTTTTCAGGAAAACAGGCCACCTTAGAACCATTTATTTTGATGAATCTTTTGCCAAACGCAACAGACAAATATTACACTTATAATGGTTCTCTATCAGCTCCTCCATGCTCTGAAACAGTTGAATGGATTGTGTTTAAAGATACCATAAGTATTTCTGAAAACCAGGTAATTTGTTTAATGTAGTAAAACCAAACAATTATACCTAATACCAAAGAAAAGCATTTGCCATGTATATGGTAGGAGCTCATGGCATTCATTTCCAGCCCAACAACATAGCTTTTCTTTTATCTAGTTAGAAGTTTTTCATGCATCCATTGCATTAGAAAGCATATATAATAAGTGAGTGTGTAATCTTTTACCTTTTTTTAGTTTAGGACTAGAATCTGAGTAATTTCTTGTCTTAAAAGAGAAGAACATATTCCAGGCTGTCTAGACTTTGAGCTCAGATAAAGAGGAGTGCAAAACACTTTTTCAATATTCCCCTAGCCAAATGGTGGTGCTGGACAGAGCATAGCTCCAAGAGCAAAGTGGTTGAAAAGTGTTAGAATTCCGTTTCTGTTTCTTCCGTTAGTGTTTCGTGAGTTTTTTGCTTAGAGTTTGGAGTAAGACACAGGAGACTCTGAGGAGTTCTAATCAGGTTGTTTATTAAGTTCTTATCTATGACAAGGCAGCACAGGGCACTCTCTAAGTTAGGAAGGTGGAAAATGGCCTCGAACCGTGAGTTCCAAGGTTATTTAAAGCCTAATTTACCCAATTATAGACTGCCAACTAACATGTTTTCACTTATAATCCAGTGACTATTCATTTATTGTTCACAATGCGGCCTTTCTGAACCAATGGTCAAACTATCCAGATTGGTGAAGAAGAAGGAAGAAGGAAGAAGCAAAACCCACACTCAAAATTCTCTATCTTGCCACTAGTACATTATTAATAACTCACAAACCCAAACCTCTACATCTCTACATATTTCACCCAGTGATACAACAAATTGCCTTTTAATTACCACAGTGAAAGCCCAGGGTCCCAACAGAAAAGTACTGGTAGAGTAAACCATTAGATATACTGATAGTACAGAAAAACAACAGTGCCATGCAGGATAACTCAACTGTGAGACTTTATCCAACATCTTTTCCTGAGAATTTTTGCCTATTAGCAGAATCTGGTCAATTTTTATGACTTCTGACTTCTTTTTTTCATCTCCTCTTCTAGTTAGCTGTATTCTGTGAAGTCCTTACAATGCAGCAGTCTGGCTATGTTATGCTGATGGACTACCTGCAAAACAACTTCAGAGAACAGCAATATAAGTTCTTTGGGCAAGTGTTTTCCTCTTACACTGGACAAGAAGAAATTCATGAAGCAGGTACTTATTGAACAGTCATTCCTCTCTTCACAAGTTGAAAGATAATTTTCAGTAAAAGATTCATCCAAGTATGAAGTTACTCATTTTAAATTGTGTAGAAAGTAGCACACTGTGTTATTACTCATAAATCTATCACTTCAGAGAAAAAAACTAGCAATCATAAAACATGTCAGACTAAATGGAGTGGAAAATTAAATGCTTAACTTGACCAAGTGTTCAGTGAAGATCACGTCAGTTCAAACTTCCTTACACTGTCCTTTTAATGTATTTCAGACTTAAACAAAGCTGCCTTTTCAGGGACTGCAAGAGGATTTTGTTTTACAATCCCATTTGGTTCTTTGTCATGTAGTGTGGATGCTTTTCGAACAGACTGAAGTGATGCCACCAAATTAATTTCGTGTCATTTGCTTAGAAAGTGATAGATGGAGAGAATCCCATAAGCCAAATTCTGTTCTCTGTCTTACCTAAAACTTCAGGGAAGTTTCTTAATGTTACGTGACCAAAATAGTACATTATGTAATGGGAAACAAGATCTAGCACTAAATACGGAAGTCAATTATTTCTATACTCACAAGCACAAAAGAATATATACTAAACATCTGAACTGGGGCACTATGTTGCTACTTGGATGGGGATACCTGTAGATTCTTTAAATCAATTGCACTGAACTGTGTTTAATTAGACATAAATTGAAGCATGTGCAGTAGATGTTCTCCAGGTTAGAAGTGTGGTTTCATACACATACTTTTACATATTTATGTGCACACAAATGTATGTTTGCACACACAAATGCAACTGGATTTGATGAATGTAGAACATTAGAGAAGCATTTATATTTTCACCTCTATTTTAAAATAAATAAAATTAAAAAACCCTAGGAATCATCAAACTTAAATGTTCAGATGTAAGAGCTGTAAATGAATGCCAAAGTCCCCAAGAGTAAATAGGCTTATGTATTTCATGTTTAATATTGCATAATAGTCAACAGAAAAAAAATAATCTTTTTAATCCCTTTAGAGGACGCATGAGAAATGCCAAGACTGGATCTTACTCAGGTAGATAACTGAAAAATTATTTTGTGTTGTGAAACCTAGAATCTCAATTTTCTCCTGCTGCATTCAGTGTAGATTCTCATTAGGCAGTAGGATTAAATGCTTGGTTTATTGCTTGATTTATGATGTTATTAATACATGACATTTCTTAAGTAGAACTAAGTTTTCTTTGAAGAGCTAAAAGAATCTTTCTGTTCCATTATAAAATAATTTCAGCAAAATATTTTCAGAAATTTCCTCACAGTGACATCCTCAACATTTCTGGTGTACGAGCACTGTCCTACTGAGGACACGGGAGATGCTTCATTCGCCAGCCTGCCTAGTGATACATGTAATTTCCATATGTGATATGTATGTATCAATTTAAGAAGATTAAAATAGCTAATCCTTAGAGCCATACTTGAGGATTCAACTAAAAAAAGTGTTTTGAAATTGTAATGCTTAATCTTCACCAACCTCAGCTGGCATGAAAATCCATTTATAATAGAAATCATCATTTATGCCAGTAAACTTGAGAACCATTGTGGTGTCTGCTGGGCACATTGTGTGACTTCCATCTGCTCTACCGTTCTGGTAAGGCCCTAGGAGTAAGGACAGAAACCTAACTCTTGTTTATCTTCCTGGATTTAGTAAAGGTATTAAAAAAAAAGAGTTCTTAAAATTCAAAACTGACAATATATATTGATAAAAAGTATTTGTCAGCCCATTTTCCCATGAAAAATACAACTAAGTTAAGTTCAGCGGTTGTCTTAGTTAAGTTCTCTTGTGAGACATGGGGTCAGGACTCATGCGTTTACCCTTTCACTCTGCTCAGTTGACATGACTTTGCTATAAATTTTCCAATTCTATCCGGACTTTTGTGTGGGACACTTTCACTGGCACAGTGTGCAGGGCGCAGGTGCCCAGGCACTGGCAGTGATGGCTACAGGGGTGGTCCCTGTGAGGAGAGCTCAGGGCTGCCCCGAGCCAGACAGAGACGGTTCCAGCTGGCTCCAGCCCACCTATCTCAGGGCACTGAGAGCCATGGTGGCAGCACCTCTGGGAAAACAAAACTGCACAGCAGTGAGGAGTGAGGGAAAAGGTGTGAGAAATGGCCCTGTGACACCCAAGTGAGAGAAAGAAGAAGGAGAGGAGGTGCTCTAGTGGCAGAGCAGAGATTCCCCTGCAGCCCATGGTGAAGACCATGGTGAGGCAGCCTGTCCTCTGGCAGACTGTGGAGACTCCGTGCGGGAACAAGTTCCTGGCTGGAGCTGTGGCTTGCAGAGAGGAGCCCATGCAGGAGCAGAATATCTGTCAAGTCTGTGGCCCTGTGGGGGACCCACGGTGTCTCAGTCTGTTCCTGAAAGGCTGTACAGAGGCTGGAAAAATTCATGAAAGACTGTATCCTGTGGATGGGACCCCACACTGGAGCAGAGGAACAGCATGAGGAGGAGGGAGTGGCAGAGGCAAAGTGTTGTAAGCTGACCACAATTCCCATTCCATATTCCCTTGTACCACTGGGAGGTGGGGGGGTGGAAGACTCAGGAGTGAAGTTGAGCATGGAAAGAAGGAAAGGGTAGGGAGGTTTTTGTGATTTTGTTTTTGTTTCTCACTATCCTACTCTATTTTTACTGGTGATAAATTTCCCCAAGTCAAGTTTGTTTTGCCCATAATGGTGGTTGGCGAGTGATCTCCGTCTTTATCTTGACCCATCAGCTTTTTTATCTTACTTTATTCCCCTGCCCTGCTGAGGAGAGGGAGTGGGAGAGTGACGGGGTGGGCACATGGTGGCCAGCCAAGATCAAGCCAGCACACACCTACTGTGCTGCTTCACTTCCATCACAGAGAGTAGGCCAGGAATGTAAAAAAACTGCTTTTTGCCACACACTGTCAGGGATCTGCAAAGCCCCTGGATATCTTAATGTAAATGAAGTGATTTCATGGCTTCAAGAACTGAAAAGTTGCATTTAAATGATAGCCTCAAACGTAG
>VZRJ01007025.1:940-30531 GCA_013397565.1 Ptilonorhynchus violaceus
TACCTGTGGGGGCTCCCTCTGCCTACTGGAGGGGTGGGCTGTGTTTATCTATGGGGGAGTTGTGGGTTACCCATGGGGGGCTCTGTGTTTACCTGTGGGGGGGACTGTGTTTATCTGTGGAGGGTCCTTATGTTTACTTTGGGGGGTCCATGTTTTTACCTGTGGGAGGTACCTGTGCTACCTCTTGGGGGGTCCTTGTGTTTACCTTGGGGGATCCCAGTTTTTACCTAAGGGTAGGATCCATAGGTTTACCTAGGGGCTCTGTGTTTATCTATGGGAGGCCCTGTGTTTAACTGTGGGAGGGAGGGCTCTGTGTTTACCTGTATTTATCTGTGGGGAGCCCTGTGTTTAACTGTTGGGGGCTGTGTGTTTGCCTGGAGGGGGGTCTGTATTGTCTATGGGAGAGTCTCTTGTTTACCTGTGGGGTCCCTTGTGTTTTCCTATGGGGATCAGGCTGGACACAGCCCACCCTGATCCAGCCCTTGGATAGTTTAGTTTATATTTGCACTCAAACATAGATTTTTAATACATTTTTTTTTTCCTTAAAGGAGGCTCTTATTTTTAGAAAGGATCTGTGTGATGATGTGTACTGAGCTCTCTCCCTTATTTCTGAAGACAGATTAAAAAAACAGGAAATGGAATGAAGTTTTAGTTCTATTGTGGAGACCCAGGGATGTGTTATCTTTGTTTTGAGAGTGTTTTTTATCAGCTATCTCATTGGAATGCAGGCATTGTCATCATGGGTTAATATAAACACACAGCAACAGGAAGGAGAGGAGGCTGCTCCTGATGAATTTATGACCACATTTAGTGTTTTCTTCCCTTTGAAGCATCCCTTGTTTTCAGTCCTATGAAAGTTGGGGGAAGTGAGATTTTTTTTTTCTGCATCCAGGGTTTTTTTTTTTTCCCTTGCATCTTTTTTCCAAGAAGCTCAGCTTGCAGAGAATTCAAATGCCTCTCCCTGAAATGTGGTTTATATGTTGATGTTGATCTCCCTGGGTTGTCTCCTGTGTTTCTTTGTGCTCCTCCCAGTAAATATCAAACGTTCTCCCTCTTTGATTACAGCATGAAAGGCAAATCTATACATTTAGGAGCTTGTCACCTCCCTGGCTCTCCGGTGATGCTCGTGAGCCTGTCACTAGGAAATCTTGGATCAAAGGAGGTGTTTAGCTGCTTCCAAGAGTGTTGGAAACATCTGTCTAAACAAATTGGAGTTTTTCCTCCCTGATTCTGAGAGAATACGAATGCTGGAAATGAGAGCAACTATTTTTTAGTTTATTTATTTAATTGTAGCAGTGATAATAATCCTGGCTCTGCAGAGCATGGACACTTTAGTCCTGGACTCCAGTGTTAGGGATTTTCCCCCTTTCTGTGTCTCTCTGTTCCCTTAAAGGTTTTGGTTTTCATTGGCATGTGCAGAGATCAATCATCTCACTGCTGAATATTCACAGAAGCTGTTCTGCCCCGGTGTCCATATGCCAAAATTTTAAAAAGGGAAGTGAAGATAAATTCCCAGTTTGAAATCACAGGGAGAATATCCACAGGCAGGACTAAACATTAAACATTTCTTTTGGAAGCTATAAGTCTTGAATTCAGTTAGTCAGACAAAGATCTGGGATACAATGGGAAAGGCAAAGCCCCATGCAGGGATTTACACTCTCACTGGGATCGCTGGTGTCCGTAGGGATGTTATTTCCTCCCCACAAAGGAGAGAGGAGCTGACAGAGCCGGAGCCTGGGTGGGAGCCAGGGCTGTGGGCCGGGGGTTGTGGCTGATGCTGATTCAGGTTGTCACTTTGTGCGTCTTGTTACAGCCAGGCCTGTGTCTCTTCACAGCAACTCTGTGCCAGAACTATGGCTACGGACTGGCTCGGGAGCATTGTGTCAATTAATTGTGGAGAGAGCTTGGGAGTGTACCAGGGAAGAGTGTCTGCTGTGGATCAGGTCAGCCAGACCATTTCCCTGACGCGGCCCTTCCACAACGGGGTCAAATGCCTCGTGCCAGAAGTCACCTTCAGGTTAGTGCCTGCCTTTTCTCCATCCCCCTGCCTTTGGCCAGGCGAGGTCTGGCGTGGTTTGCATGGGGTTTTTTAACTTTAGACGTGACCTCTTTGCCCTAAATTTCCTTACTGCTGCCGAGGGCCTCTGGTGTTTGTGTTAGTTTGTGTGCAGGAGATTAATTCCTGGCTCGGATCCTGGAGGTGGAGTGGGGTAGCTCAGGCTTGGAGGTTATTTGGGGGTGAAACTCTCTGTGTGTATATATGCAGATATATATTTGTATTTATGTGTTATTGTGTGTGTACATTCTGTTGTTAGCTTTTTTGGGTAGCAGAGGGGGCTGATATACTTTTTTAAAGCTTTGCCCTGATAATGCTGTGCTTAAAAAGCATAAATAAGAGTCACTCATCACTGGACATTTTCCTGTTGCCTGGAATATTATAGTTAAGACTCTAAGTCACTGTCTTTTCAATAAGATTGATCCTGCAAAGTCAATACTCTTTGTTTATTTTTTTGTCCTTGGATTTTGAAGAGAGGCAGTGGAGAAAGACAACAGCCACATCCTTCCAGGAGATCTGTGGAAATCTCCACTGTTATATGCTGCTTGGACAAATGTTAAGTTAAAACTAGAAGAGCCTAATTTCTGATGTGTTTCTTGCAGTCTTGCAAATGGAGGTCTTTATAATCACTTCTTTGTTTCCTTTTGGCTTGTGGCCAGTGCTAGATTAGTTTTCTTTATCCTTTTTTTCTGTGGAAATGGGAAGTACCATCCTTGCCTGAGCATGAGCTGCACTAATCCAAGGGTAGCTTTCTGTAGAAATGGATGAAAAGTAATAGTAGCCTCAAGGCTGACGGCAATTAATTATCTAGAAACTGTTAAATTAATGCAGATTTCTGCAAAGGTCTGGGCCAGTTGCTTCCATTTTTTGCTTGACTGATTCCTGCTTCAGCTGGGAACAGAACCTTTCAAACAAAATCCAGGTGCAGTGTAGGAATATTGGAGTGGTTGTTTTGAAGATTCGCCATTTCAGTTTAGTATTTTGATGTCTGTGGCAATACCCTGTGTGTTTGAGTATTAAAATCCCTTTATTCCCTTGTTTCTATCGATAGTAGCATCAGAACAATCCCACTGGACAATGCTGGATGGTTTTTTTCAGGAATTTTTTTGCCAAGGTACCTCGAGTGCTGCATTCCTGACTGTGTGGTTTTCTCGTGCTGTTTGTAGGGCGGGTGACATCACTGAGCTGAAGATTCTGGAGATTCCAGGGCCAGGGGACAGCAGACAATGTGGGGACTCGCAGCAGATGGAAACGGGCATCCCAGGGGTCGGGTGCCAGGTGGGGCCCAGCCAGAATGGCACTGGCAAGGTGTTAAAGAAGCCCATGTCCAGCAGTGCCCCACAGAATATCCCCAGGAGGACAGACATGAAGAACCAGGACATTGTCATCTCTCCCCAGCAGCAGTGCTCCAAGAGCTACATGGATCGACACATGGAAACACTCAATCAGTCCAAAGGATTCCGTCGTAGGCACAATTCCTGTGAGTAAACGGGGTATCCTGCAACTCTCCTGCTCCAGCATCTTCCCTTCTTTCTTCAGCAAGAACTGCACAGGGGCTGGAAACTTCCCCTGTCTCACCTTGTGTGTTATTCTGAAATATAATATGTTTCTGTGTACATAGAAAATGTCTAATGCCAGTTTCAAAGATTTTGTAATTTTTCTGTCTTTCCTAGTTGAAGATTGCCCAGTTTCCAGCCTCTACTTTTCCTCTAAAAGGAGCTGGAAACAAACTACAATATTATGAAGCTTTTCTATTTAAAGCCTCTATAGCCATAACCTATTACAATGTAACCCTATACCTAATTACAAATGGGTTTTTGCTGTGTTGTTAAAAATACAAATTAATGAGGGTGATGTAAGATACAGTCAGAGCATCCCAAAGTCAAACATCCATTATTTTTATTTCTGTTGATAAAAGCTTCAAAATTGGCCAACACTGGGTTTGTTCGTTTTTTTCCTCAAAGCCCCCTGAGCTATCTTCCTTTCCAGATCTTCATCATCCAATTACTGAAATGTCAGTGTATATCCAGCATTTTTCCATGACTTAATGTTGAAGCCTCAGTATGTACCCAGCATAATTCCATGACTTCATTTTTTCCCCCCTTACAGTTAGAAAAGAACCAAAACCAAGGGGGGCCAGGCCAGTTAAACAGGCTGTGTTTTTTTGGAGAAATTCCTAGACTTCTCAAAGTCCTTTTATTCCTTCCCAACAGCTGGATTATTTTCACCCCTTCCAGGGTGCCTGGTAGATCTGGGGTGAGCAGAGAGTGCCTTACCCTGTAAAATGTGTATGTTTGGAGAATGGAGTGAGTGATATGTGAGTTTTGGGAAGGGATGGAAGTGGGCCTGGCTTCGTGGAGATGGTGGGTGCAGGCATCCAGGGGGAAATGGGCTGAGATGTCCTACAGGGTTTAGCACAGCTGAGAGCTGACCCCTTGCTGGCCTCTAGCGTGCCGAGTCAGGGCCAGAATTCCCCTTTGGAGCGCTGGTGTGACAGGAATCAATAAACAACAAACACCAGCGCAGGTTTCCCAACAATGGCTCCGGTGCCGTGCTGGCACCGGGCTCCTCGTGCCAGGGCTGGCAGCAAACACTCCCACAGGGACCTCTCAGGAAGGCAGCCAGCTTGCTGGAGACTTTGTTTGCTTGTGTGCTATACATGAAAGGGTTGTTTTTTTTCCTTAGAAACAAAAAAAGCCCGGGAAGGATTGTTTATCTTGTGAGGGAGGTGCTTTTCTGTGGGCACAGGGCTGCCAGCTTGCTGTGGAGCTGTGTGCTGCACTCCTCAACAAGCTTCCTGCAGAGCAGAGGCACTGGAAGTTGGGATCCAAAAGGAGCTGGACTAGAAGACCTGGCTTTCTGTAGCCTGGCTTCCCTTTCCTCCCCTTGCCCTTTTTTTGGCTCTTCTCTTTGCCCTGAGCAGAACCAGCTGCTGGTTTTTCTCCTGTCTAGAAGGCAGTGCTTCCAGAGGAACAACTGACTTTGCTCACAGCTTGTTGGAGGCCTCTGCCATATTCTATGCAAGTTGTGTTAGGACGTTGTAGGCCAGTCAGGGCAAAGCTGTGTGGATCAGCAGTATTCCAGAGCTGGCATCCCTGGGGATGGATTAGGGAGCTGCCCACCACAATGCCGGCAGGGCTTGTTTTGATGAGGTACAGCCCCGGCTCCCATTCAGCCTGGAGCCAGGGGAGCTTTCCAGCCATTGTTCTCCCAGCTTTTCTGGTGCAGCTCTTTATCCCATCAGCATTTACACAACTGCTCACATCAGCTGCTCCTGTCCCACTGCACAGTGCTGTCTGGTCCCACAGTTTGAGTTCCAGGTCAGCTGGGGGGAGCGTGGAATTGTTTGCAGAGGAATCTGGGAGGGAGTGCAACAGGAAGAGCCTGAGGTGCCCTAACGCTTGACACTGACACAAGGAGCAGGCTTGGTTTGCCTTTGTGGCAGTGCAGGCTCCAGTTTATTCCCCTGAACCCTGAGAGTCCCTTGGCTATTGCTTGTCCTGCAGGTCCTGAACCTTGGGAGAACTCTGCCTGTTGTGTTTTCATTCCTTGTTTTCCTGCTTCACAGCAGCAGCTGTGGCTGTGATTCCCTCAGCAGTGGCAGTTTACAGCTCCATACCAAGCTGTGTCCAACTTCAGAGGGGTTTATATGTCAGCTTTGGTTTGGGAGCCCTTTGTCCAGGACAGAGTGGAAGTTCTTACTAAAAAGCTTTCAAAACTATGCACGTGAATGAGTGGTCTCAGCATGCCTATTGGAATTCTCCTTCCTGGGAAGCCTTACCCTTTCCTCTCCTAAATCCTGTCTTGTCACCAGCAGTTCTGGAATTCTGCTGTCTGCCCTTCAGTGACACAAGGTGCATTATCATAGTTTTGGTTTTTGTTTTGGTTTTTGGTTTTTGTCTTTGTGGGGAACGATTATTCTGCAAAGCCTGGAAGATTTGGGATCTTCCTGTGGGGACTGGGAAGGTTCTCAGGTTAGTCATTAAACAGTTCCCTAGAAAAACCAAGTCACACACTGTCTAAAATAAATCCTAACTGGGAATAAACCATGTCCTTAGCAAGTCATCTTTCAGCATGACTTCAGTTAGACATGCTTAAACTGGACTTGTCTGCACTTAGAAAGGGAACAGGTAACTTGAAGGTTGCTTGTGGAGTTTGTGCCTATTGCAAATCTTTTGGGATGTTTTCTAAGTCTCTTTAGATGACTTGAAATTCTTTGTTTCTCTGCTGGCAAATGGATTCTCTCAAACTCGTTTGTGTAAATTCCTCACCAAGGGGACTATCTTAAACAACAGGAAATAGTTTAGTAGAGCAAGCAGTTCTGGCTTGATAACTTACTCCATCTGTTGGACACTGTAGGTGATTCCTGTAATTGCAGGAATTGGCCTGAAATATTTTCTAGGAATTGCAAATTTAACACTGGGATTGAGAAACAGATTAATATTGTCTGGACCTGAAGAATAATGGAAGAAATAAGCAAGTAAAGGATATGTTGATCTTGTAATTGCATATTTGCATCAGTCCTTGATCTCCAGCCATAAGCAGGAGACTTTCATCCGTCTCACTTCTGATAATTTGGGGTTTCCCCATAACTTGTGATTGGAAAGAAGTGCATTCCAACATGGAAGGTGATGAACAAGTAGGAGAATGAAACAGGAATGAGGGAATGGGTTATGTGTCATACAGAAACAATAGCAATGGTGAGGAAAAAGAGATCCTTTGTATTCAGGGCTTCACATTCTCCCTTAAAGATCATTAAAATCAAAGAAAACACCTACATTAGTTTCTGAAATTTAGGGAAATTCCAAAGAAGGACTTGAGCCACACACCTGCATGAACATGAACGCAGTATAGGAGAACTCCTACATGGCAGCTCATTATCCTGCCACTGTTGTGACACTGACTGGGATTAAATAAAATGTGGAGAAACACTTCTTTTGCTACTGTGATCAAGCTTGTTTTTCTAACCTTGGTGGAAAGTCCCTGAAAGCCTCTTTGCTGGTGCTCTTGTTCTATTTTCTGCTGGCTTAGCTGAGCGTGGGTAATGCCAGGGACAAGGTTGATGGCGAGTATCACTTGAGTGGGGAGACTGGAAGCAGGAGCTCCCCTCTCCCACTGAGTTTGCTGAGAAAGTGTGTCATAAATAGAAAAACCCACTCTCAACTTGCTTTTCTTTTTTGCTCAGGGTCATCCAGCAGCCGTCACCCGAACCAGGTGACCCCGAAGAAGAGCGGCCTGAAGAACGGGCAGATGAAGAGCAAGGATGACGAGTGCTTCGGGGACGACATCGACGAAATCCCAGACACTGACTTTGATTTCGAGGGCAACCTGGCCCTTTTTGACAAGGCAGCTGTGTTTGAAGAGATTGAGACTTACGAGAGGAGGAGTGGCACCCGCTCCCGGGGCACCCCCAACGAGAAACCCGCTCGCTATCGGCACGACGAGAACATCCTGGAGTCGGAGCCCATCGTCTACAGGAGGATTGTGGTACCCCACAACCCTAACAAGGAATTCTGCACGGGTATGCCACCTCCCTTACTGATAAGGAGCCAAACTGCTGCTTTTTTGGGGGCACACGTGGTGGATTTTTGCTCCAAGGGGTGTCTGTCGGCTTAATGTGGTCCAAGCAAGGGCATTGTTCATGTAAGGTTGGATTTGTGTGTCTCCACACAACCTTTATTTGCAGTATTTCTGAGATAGCAAATGCTCAGAGAGGGCAGCAAGGTAGGTGTTGTTACAGCAGGGAACAAAGCTAATGTTTGGACAACAAGAGTGGGCACTGAATAAGAAGTGCTTGATTCCTCGCTTTGATTTCAGTAGCCTGGTGGACCTGTGAACTCAGTTGCTGGCTCTGGAGAGGGACAGAGGGATGGCCTCAGGATTTGTGCTTTCATGGTTCAAGGCAGGAGATTTCATGTGCTGACACTCCTTGGGTTGTAGTTCTCTGTTTCTGCATGGGTTGAAATATAGTTCATGTAAAAAGAAACAGTTCTTAGGCCACATTTAGCTCCAGATTCCAGGTCACTTCAGCCTCGTTGGGATGTCTTGCCTGTGGTTTTAAGCACTTGTAAAATGTAGGGGTGAGGGAAATTTGGCATTCCAGGAACGTTTTCTTTTCCACGTCAGAATCAAACCAGATTTCAGCTCTTCTTGCAGGGACACAAACCAACTGATATGCTGGTGGCCTGAGCAGAAGTGTGAGCAGCTCCTTGGGCTGTCATTCATTCTCTGCCCAGAAACTCCATCTGGGGTGTGAAATGCTTCAGGGGAGAAAGCTGATGGATTTGTAATGATTTGCTGCTTTTCAGTTCTCAAAAGTCCTTTTTTTTAATGGTTCTGATATAGAACAATATCCTAGTTTTCCATTTCTGTCATCTCTCTTCCTATTGTTCCATTCTGCTCTTGAGTCAGAGGAAAACATAGTGGGTTGTAGCAGCTCAGTGTTGTGTTTCCAAGGATCCTTAAGGAGAAGTGAAAGAAACATGCAGCGAGACTTTCTCCCACTGCTTTGTCTTTCACAATTTTAAGACTTCCTGAGGCAGCAGTGAGAGTTGAGTATTAATGGCTCTTTTTTCTGCTTAATTTAACCTCTTGCTTTTTAAATCTCCTCAAGCTTTCAGCATCTCTCTGTGGAAGAAGCTGCACTGATTACCCATGTGCTGTGTGAATAAGCACCTCTCAATTTTGTGTGTGATTTCCTATCTATTTGGGTTGGTTTTTTTTCAAATTTCCTGCTTGTCAATCCATCTTCCAGCTGGCTTGTTTGAGAGGAGACAGGGCCTCTGTGGATGTCTAGTCTGAAACAAAAGCTAAGCCACTGTTGGCAGCCAATCTGAGCAGGATGGCTGATAGGGGATTCTAGCTGTAGAATTCCTGGGAGGAAAACTGCCATGCAATAAGCAGCAGTGAGTAAATTCAGGGATGAACATGCAATCCTGCTTGCTGAACTCCATCATCCTTCCCTCTGGAACTCTGGATTTGCAGCGAGCCGAGGGGAGCCTGGTGAAAGGAAAAGTGTCTTGTTTTTCTCTTGGCAGGGCTGCCCAGGGAGGGTGGTCAGCGACTCCCCTCGGTCGTGGCAGGGTCTCGCTGGCCTCATTAGCTGCTGTTGGCTGATTAGTGTCCCCTATGGAATTCTAGGTTTGTTTGGAAGAAAAGCTGGCGTGTCACAGCAGGGGCAGTGCCCCGGTGCCTGCGCCGAGCCGGGCACGTTCACAGGCAGTGAGGAGAGAAGTGTCTCTCAGACAGATTCTTCCCACACGGGGCGACTTCCTTTGTGTCCACTGAGGAAGTTTCCTCTTGCTTGGGGAATGCTGATGGTCATCCAGCAGAGGCTCTTGTAAACAGTTGTAACTTGCCTGCTGTTCCTGGCAGTCAGTCCTTCTTGCAGTGCTCCGAGGGACAGTGTGCCTGGAGTAATGATGGAAAAAACCCATCCCAACTCCTTTGTCTAGCAGCTGGAAGGAGGATGCTGAGCTTTAGGCAGCCTGCCTCTTAGTGGCTCAAAGAGCAGCTGCTATAATTAAATGAGAGCCAAGAGCTCCAAAAGCCTTGATTTTGGGTATGTCTGTGGCAGGATTCTCCCTACAGAGTTTTGTCTGGTTTCCTGAGGGAAGCTCCACTTGCATAAAGCACTTCCTAGTTATGACAAAGCACTTCTTTCTCCTATTTTTTTTTACGCTGGGCCAGTCTGAATGATGATTGTGTTAATAGAGCCCTGACTGAGACAGTGATTCTCTGTCTGCTGCAACAGCACAAAACTGATGCTGGAGATTGGCAGGGAGTTAATATCCAGCTCTTATCACTGTGGGACAGGAGGGAGTCTCTGGATCCCTGCCTGCTTTTTTATGCTGTGGAGGTAGGGAATAACCAGGATGGTGCAGAGGTAAAACTGAACTGCTGATGTCAGTTCCCCAAAAGAGTCATCTGCAGGACTTCCAGCCTGGGATTTTATTGCTGACTGAAATAATTTGGAGTGTGTAGGATAAACACTTCAGTCCAGTGGGATGCTTTTCTGAGAGCTGATTTTGTGGAGCCAGGCACAACCATGTGTTTTGGAAGTAAGTCGGGAATGAAGAAGATGGGAATCTGTTCCAACCAAAACTGAAAACCTGAAGCTAATAGAGCTTACCAGGTCTTTTTCATGACTGAGCTGAGTCCATCCCTGGGGCTTCACATGTGAATCCCTCCTAAATGCATCATTAATCTTTACTGTTTTGGGCTGGCTGCTATTGATCTGTCTCTTTATTTACTGGGAAATGCAACTGTTTAACAAAAACTGCCTCCCTGGACAGGCTCATCCTAGCATGAGGTGTGAGCTGTCTTTTTCTACTTCCAGAGCTGTCCAGCTGGACAATTTAAATGTGTGCTGGCTTAGGTCTGTCTCTGTTCCTCCTGTTGACGCTAAAACTCCTGTGTTTGACCATCACTGTGTTTGGGGATCAAGTCTTTTAGCAAAGCCAACATTCTGCAGGAGTGTTGGAGCTCAGAGGAGCTTGCAGGAGGGTCTGTCCTTCAAACAACCCTTTTTCTTCACAATAAGGAAATAGTGAAAGAAAATCTGAGCAGGCAGAGCTGTGCCAGGATCAGAGCTCAGAGCTCGGGCTGCGTGTGTTCTGTGAGGGTGATGCCCACGGTGTGGCTTTTCCTTTGGAGTGCCCTGTCCTTGACTGACTTTTCTCCTCTCTGTAGCTCTTAGCTCTTCAGTGGCTGCAGGAGTGCCTTGTGTGCATTGAATGTGTGAAGTGTTCTGGGCTGTTTTGAGGAGAGTGCAAATGAAGTTCTCTTTATCCACCCGAAGGAGGAAACAAAGTGGTCATGGGGCAAAGTCCCTTTGTCCCTGTGGCAGTTTTTTTGCTCAGCTGGAGGGAATTGTGCACTAATGCTGGGAGAGGCTCACACTGGAAGGTCAGCCAGAACTCCCGCAGGATTGGCCGTAATTAAAAATAATGATGATTAACAAAAATAGCCCTTAAGGTTGCGGAGAAAATCATTGGTGTTTGAGGGGCAATAACTGTGTTTTGCTGAGTCTGCAGGCAGGTGGTTCCAGCTTTGCAACCAGCAGAAGGCAGCAAGGAATGTCTCCTCTGCCTGGCGTGGATGAGAGTTACAGACCACTTGAGGCTGTCAGACCATAAGGCTCTGGGACCTGGAATGATTTATTGCCAAAGGAAGGAGTTAGTGATGTTAGGGCAGCTTTCAGGAGGCCCTAAGTCTAGTTCTATCTGATCCATGCCTGGATTTATTTTAGCAGAGAACTAGAACTAGAGAACTGCTGAAGTAGCCCAGGGGAAAGATGGGGCTTAACACCTTAACACTGAGCTCCTCCAGCATCAACCCTCTCCTTTTTCCCTGCCACTGCAAGCTTGGGAAGCATTTGGGCATCCAAGCAACATTACTCAGAGCTTGTTTGGGGGAAAAAACTCATCATTCTTTAACTTCTGGAGGGTTAGCTCAGACCTGCTGGCATAGGGTGTTTTTATCCACCCAGTGTCACTCTGCATGTCACAAAACTGTTTAGTCTATATCTGCCTTGTGGGTTGTTTTTTTTTCCCAGGCAGCTGTAAAATACATTTATTTAATATTAAAAGGCCTGGGCTAATTTATTTTATTGCCTTCATTAGCAAACAATAAAGATGCCCTGTCCAACCCAAACATAATTAAAGTTGGCAGGGCTTCAGTTTTGTGGCAGTGGTGTTATTGTTTGTGGGTTTACACGTCGCCTCCTTGATTGCTCTCTGCCAGAGTTTATTTAACTCCCTGGGCCTGCTTTTGATGAGCCAGTCTGACTGGTTGGACCTTGCGTGAGGGCGAAGAAGGGAAGTTCTCTTGGCATTTCAGCCTGCTCCTGAGAGGGAGCAATTAGGACAAACTGGCGTGCTAAATGCCAGTTCATCACTGCCTCCCAGTAACCCCCTTGGATTAACCCACTGGGCACTGGGTGCCATCCAGCTCATGGGCAATGCAGTTTTCCTAAAGCTGGTGGTTGAGGGAAGGATGTGGATGGGTGTAGAAAAGATCTGTGCTAAATTGGGGACATACAGAGTACAGATTGTCTGGTTTGTCCTTTAGTTTGGGGCGTTAGCACAAAATTTAAGCGGGGAATTTGTGGACAGTTCAAATGGAGCAAAAGTAGAGTTTGGGAGCTCCCTCTTTGGGGTTAGCAGATGATGTTGGGAGCGATCCTGACCTCAGGTCACTCATTCCAAATCTTCCCTGAAGCTTGAAAAACAAGATGAAGTGGCAGAGCCATGAACGGGAGCGTGGCAGAGCGGGGCTTGCGTGACTCTGGCGCGGGGCGGGCGTGTGGGCATGGGGCAGGTGCGTGACTGCAATGGGCACAGGGCAGGGAGTGACGGCTGTGACAGGCCCAGGGTGATTGCTGGTTGTGACTGCAGTGCTCAGGGCTGCTATCAGCAGTCTGGGATGACTCTGATAACAGACTGCTGGGAGCGGAGGTGACCTCATCGGCGCTTTGCGTGCGAGGTCAAGTGCTGGGACACGTTGGGCCCTCTCTATCTGCAAAGGCCTCGCCAGTGAGGCGAGAATGAAGTCCAGAAGAACTCAGCAGTGTCTGCTCTGCAGCATTTTGCTGTGACCCTGCAGAAACACCTCTGATCTGACTGTGAAAACCCCAGGATGTGCAAAACCTCGCGTTTCCGCCGTAGCTTGACTTGGTGGTTGGTGACTGGGGCACCCTGGGGAGATACGGCAGCACAAATAATTCCTCACAATTAAAATCCACGCTGCTCTTCTCATTTGCATGTGTCCCTTTCTTGTTACAACTGGTTCTGGTTACGGTTGCTGTGTGCAGAGGAGCTCACGAGTAACGGCCGGGTTTCCTCCCGGATGTGTGAGCTGTGCCTGTTCCCCTCCGAGCGTTTCCACCGGGCCGTGTCACATTCCCACGGCTCTTTCCCATCGGCACAGGCAGTCTGAGCCCAGCTGGGCTGCCATGAGCACCCAGGGGGCCATTGTCACCCCCAGTTCAGAGGCAGAGGGGCTGCTGGCTGGTGAACACTGGGGAAGCAGAGAAGAGAGGAGCTGATGGAGGGATAGAACTCACACTTTGATGTGATGTTCGGTGGTGTGCCTGAGCTGTAGCAGGCATTGGTTTGAGTCCTGGACCTTTTCGATCCAGATTGCCCAGAGAAGCTGTGGCTGCCCCGTCCCTGGAAGTGTCAAAGGCCAGGTTGGATGGGGCTTGGAGCCACCCAGGGTAGTGGAAGGCGTTCGAGCTCCTGGCAAGGGGTGGGACTGGATGAACTTTAAGTTCCCTTGCAACCCAAACCATTCCATGATTGTGTGGTTTCTGGCTGGCTGCTGTTTTCTCTCCTGTTCCTCAGTTTTTGCGTTCTCTCTCCACAAACCACCAGTAATTCTTTCCAGTTTCCTTGTCCTCTGCTATTCAACAGCCACCCAAGAATTCCTGTGTCTCCCCTCAGCACAAGCTGCGTTTTGGTGGCAAGGAGCCCTCCATGTTTATTTCCAGAGGGTTTCCAGATGCTATTGCAGGTTTTATTTCTGTGGAGTCAACACCAGCTTGGCCTGCTTGGAGCAGGGAAGTGTAAAGCAGCAGCCAGAACAGTTACTCAGGTGTGTTTCTCTTTCCTGTGGATTCCAGGCAGGCTGGCTGGAGAAGGGAGTGGGAGGGATGTATCCCTGCCTACTTCAGGCGCTGTTCTCAGCACTAAACAAAACCTCTCTTGTTTCTGTTCCCTTGATCCAAATGCTGGAGCATTTCCCAGCTTGCTAGACCAGACTCTCCTAAACACCTGGGAAGTGTTTTTCTGCAGAGTTTATTCTTTGATCATTTCCCTGCTGCTTCAGTGTGCCGTGATCCAGCTGGTGTGTCTGGAGCAGCCCCTCTGGCACGGCACAGCTCAGGGAACACCTCCCCAGTGAATGTGGGATGCCTTGTTTTGCTGTGATCTGTGGGATTTTGGGGACCAGTGTCAGGAAGCATAACACATCCAAGCTTTTTTTAGTGGGAAATCTGCTTCACAGCTGCTCTTCTGACTTTCACAGCGCTCAGGAACACTTTATGGTGGGTTAAAGCACTGGTGGCCTGGAGACCATTAAGAAAAATCTTAATATTTAATCTCTGAGTCACAGAAGCCTTCTCAGTCCATGTGTTGCTAAAATTGCCTGCTGAATTTTTGTGGAAGTGTGTTATTTTAAGCCCAACAGTTGTGTTTAGCTGTCTCTGCTTCACTCAGAATAAGAATGATTTGGATTCATTTGATGGTCTTGGGTGGAACGTGGATTACTGGGTGAAGCAGACCCTTGGGAACAGCCAATAAACCTTTTTGCTGCCACTCTGAAGTCTCTGATCGTCCCCATTTGTGCCTCCCTGCCCTGTTTTTGAACCCTAGACTCGGGGCTGGTGGTTCCCAGCGTGTCCTACGAGCTGCACAAGAAGCTGCTGTCGGTGGCCGAGAAGCACGGGCTGACCCTGGAGAGGAGGCTGGAGATGACAGGGGTGTGTGCCAGCCAGATGGCCCTGAGCCTCCTCGGGGGGCCCAACAGGTAAAGGTGGTAGTGAGCTGAAAGGCTGACAGGGTCCCTCTCAGGTCACTGCTGCCAAAGGGCTTCTTTGTGGCTCCTGCGTCCCAGAAGCGCCTCTTGACTCCCAAAGCAGAGCTGAGATTTTCCTCTCCCCTTATGGGGAGTTTTTTCAGGGAACTGAGCTTTGCACAGGTGCTGCCTGAGGTGTAGATGAAGCCACTGCGGAATATGTAATGAGCTTGTCCTTTTTGCACATAAATAATCCTTCCCTTTGCTGTTTTGACATGTTACGAGCTGATGGTATCAATACAACCAGAAGGCAGCTCATGAAAACAAAGTGCTGCTTAGATTTTTGCAAGGCTAAATCAGCTCTTCAGGCGTCTGCACCTCACCTGAGCACATCCTGCTCTTTTGGAGAGCTGTTTGCACCAGGTTTGGAGTGCACTCGCTGCTTTTTGCAGGAACATATGTGCTGACTCTCAAAGGGCTCTGCTCCCTGCCCGCACTTCCGTAGCTGTTGATGTGGGCAGAAACTGCACCTGTATTTTTTTGTTGTTGATAGCTGCTCCAAATAATTTGCTTTTGAAATGAAAGGTAACCCTTCAATTTCCATCTGCTTATTCAATAGTACTTTAGCAGGACCTGATCACTTGAGGGAGAGCAGTAAGTGATGACACACAGGCACCTGAAATTCCTGCTGCAAGCCCTGGTGGCTTCCAGGCCAAATTAACTTTATTGTGTGGTTGGTGAGGCTTAGGGAGTAGAAATCAGTTTTCTTCTTTTTTTAATTGTGACTTTTCTAATGGGGAAACTGCCCCCGAGTTTTTAAGGCTGGACAGTCAGCTTTGTTCCACAGTCAGAGACTTTGTGCTCTCAGCTGTGCATGCAAGGAAGTCTTGGAGGGAAGGAGAAGAGAAAGTTGGAGCGGCCTACAAGGAAGCCAGAGAGGGACTCTTCATCAGGAACTTAAAGAGGGGAAATTTAGGTTAAATACATGGAAGAAATCCTTCCCTGTGTGAGTGGTGATGCCCTCGCACAGGGTGCCCAGAGAAGCTGTGGTTGTTTCATCCCTGGAAGTGTCCAAGGCCGGGCTGGGTGGGGCTTGGAGCAACCTGGTCTAGTGGAAGGTGTCCCTGACCACAGCAGGGGGTGGAATTGGATGACCTTTAAGGTCCCTTAACCCAAACCAGTGTGTGATTGTGTGAACCTGCAAGCAAAGCCACAGTAACGCCGCAGAAGGATGTGGGTTCCTTCTCGAGAGTGATGGCAGATTTGCACAACACCTGGCAATTTGCATTTTACTGAGGATTTTTTTCTCAGGCAGGAAGAAGGTGAGAGGCTTTAGGGTTTGCTAACAGTCCCTTTTGCCCGTGTTCCAGACTGAACCCCAAGAACGTGCACCAGCGGCCCACGGTCGCGCTGCTGTGCGGCCCCCACGTGAAGGGGGCGCAGGGCATCAGCTGCGGCCGGCACCTCTCCAACCACGACGTCCACGTCATCCTCTTCCTCCCCAACTTCGTCAAGATGCTGGAATCCATCACCAACGAGTTGAACCTTTTCAGCAAGACACAGGGCCAGCAGGTGTCCAGCGTCAAAGGTGAGTGGCTGAGGAGGGACGGCTCCTCCCGTGAGGAGGGATGGGTTCTCCAGCACGGCTCCCCGGTGCCTTCCTGCTCCCCTGGCACCATCTAGTGGCACCGCCACGACTGGGTGGCTGCCCGGAGGCTGGAGGGACAGCAGGCACTCAGAGCTTCAACAGAGGAGCACTTGTGCTGCCACAGATGTTTCCGGTGGGAACAAATACGGAAGAGCTGCCGTATGGATCCGTTTTCCTAGGATAAGGGCCTGCCTTGTTCAGCATGTTGGAAGTGGGAGTGAATGAGCGTCCAGCTGCTGCTGCAAACCAGAAGCCAGCTTTGCTGAGCCAGTTCCAGCAGCTGTCAGGATTCCCATCCCAGTATTCACTAGAATAAACAGCTCCTGTGAGAGTGCTGGCTTCTCCTTGTCATTTCACCAGTCTTTTTCCAGCCTAGTTCCTTTAAACTTCTGGGGAGAAACAAACCTGGGAATTAGGGCTGTGCTGTGCTGACAGAGCTACTTGCCTGTTGTAAAACATTATAAATTGGAACAGCTTTTCCAGACAAGCTGTGGCTGCCTCATCCCTGCAAGTATTCCAGGCCAGGTTGGATGGGGTTTGGAGCAACCTGGTCTGGTGGGAGGTGTGGAGGGAGGTGGAATGAGATGAACTTTAAGGTCCTTTGCAACCCAAACCATTCCATGATTTTGCACCAAGGACTTCATGGTCCGGCAGGTGAGGGGAGTGCAGCAGTGCAGCACACCACAGAGGTGCTTGGTGTGTTCCAGAAAACCAGCCTTATTTTCAGCTTGTGGAATAGAAAATGGTCTTTTTCTGATGGAAAGAGAGCCCCACTTGCTCCCCTGGGCTGCCTGGACTGGTGAGCTCAGCGGCACTGGGGCTGCTCACATGCTGACTGCTGGATCAGATTTTGTATCTGAGAGGCTGGGGATATTCCCCAGAGTGCTGTTCAGTATTGCTGTTGGTCTGTTTGGGAGAAGGGAACAGCAGGTAAGGCCAGGCTGTGCAGCGAGACTGGAGGCCCAACCCAAAATCTGCTGGCAGTGCAGCCTTAGCTGGTGGTTTCTGCTGGTTCTCAGCCGTGTTGTGTCTCTTTCAGACCTCCCAGACACCCCCGTTGACCTAGTGATCAACTGCCTGGATTGTCACGAAAATGCCTTTCTGCGAGACCAGCCGTGGTACAAAGCAGTGGTGGACTGGGCCAACCAGAACCGGGCCCCTGTGCTGAGCATAGACCCCCCCATCAGCGAGATGGAGCTGGGCATCGACGCCAAGTGGTCACTGGCCCTGGGGCTGCCGCTGCCCCTGGGCGAGCGCGCGGGCCGCGTGTACCTCTGTGACATTGGCATTCCCCAGAAGGTGTTTCAGGAGGTGGGCATCAACTACCACTCGCCCTTTGGCTGCAAATTCGTCATCCCCCTGCACTCCACCTAGAGCCCGCCCGGCCCCCCGCCTCTGAAGGGAGAGAGGAGGAGGAGGAGGAGGAGCTCTGAAAAATCAAGTGTCCAGTGGATCCTGGCTGGTCGACTCGTGACGCCTTAAGGATGTGAAGTTCTGGAGGGTTTGCCTTCCAGAAGAAACGTTGTGTATTTAAAAAGAAAAAAAATAGAATAATCGTAAAATGAAACAAACAAAAAAAAAACCCACAAAAAAAAAAGAAGAAAAAAAGAAGAAGGAAGCGAATTTTCCTGCAAAGCCGTTTTCATTCTCTTGTGCCATGGGATGAAGGAACGTGCAGGATGATGGTGTCTGTCCCTGGCAAAGGTGGCTGCTGCTGCCCAGCCCCGGCCAGGACCTGGTACAAATAAGGGTGGTTTGGAGCTTTGAGATGTGTTCCTGGTCCTTCTGGGTCCCAGCAAGGACATCCTGGTGGGAACAGCACCCCTTGATTGTGTAGAAATCCCTTGTGCTGAGGGAAAATCTCATTTGGTTCCAATGTTCTTTTTGACTCCCCCTCCCCTGTTTTGTGTTCCGGAAGGCAGTTGTAGCTCCCTCCCGGGCCCTCCAGCCCCTTATGGAGAGCATTCCCTGTTTGGAAAGCTTGTGTCAGGAGCCAGAGGCTCACACATGCTCTGGGAACACTGATGTCCTCAGCTAGGCCTTACTGCTTATGTACTGTTGGCTTTTCTTTGTTCGCTTCGGGGGTGAAGCCCAGGTCTGTGGGATGGAGGTGTGTTATGGAAAAGAACTTTTCCAGGATACTTGTGGGGTTTGGGTTTGTTTTCTTTTGTTATTTCTTCATCCTGGCCCAGCAAGTGGCTGAACCAGGGACGAGGGAGTGAAGCAGGGCAGAGTTGCTCTGGGGTTGTTGGGCAGTGTATGGTGCAGGTGGCATTTTGGGTAAGTTCCTCCTATCCTTCCAATATCCCTCCTACATTTGGTATGGTTTGGGAAGTAGCTCATGGATCCGTTCATTCCCTTTGGAATCAAAGCCTGCGTGTGGCGTGGGCTTGTGTGTGTGCTGGGAATCAGCCTGAGGACAGGCTTGGGGCCTGTTTGCTGACAGGAGAGCTGCTGCACTCCTGGAGGGCTGTGGCAGGCGGTCCTGGGTGGAATTTCCATGGGAAATCTGCTCTGGTGCTGCCAGGAAGCATTGGATTATCCTTTCCTGTGTTCATTCTGTTTTCCTGCTGGAGCCTTGGTGCAGTGCCTGGAGCAGGGACGAGCTGAGGAACCACCAGCTAGCTGGCTTTGGGAATCAGCTTGGGAATCCACTGAGGGCTTTGTGCCCGGCGACCGAGCCAGGGAAGCGCTGGAGATGCAGGAGGTGCTGTAGGCCAAGCTGTTCCGTCGGAGGAACCAGGAGTGTGGGCAGTGCTGGAAGCTCTGCTGCTCCTCTCATACCTTCCCTGTCCCCAGGGCTCCTGCTCTGGCACCTGGGAGTACCTTTGTCCAGGGGAGACGGATCCCTTGGGAGGCTGGAGCACAGGGATGCGTGGGTCCAGTCCCGCTCACCAGACCCACACAGCTTGTGCTCCGAGCTGAGGATTGAGTCAGGCACTCCTCTTTCCCTTTCCTGTTAGAACAAAGGGCAAGGCTCTCAAAGGAGGAGTCCCTGCTTGGAAAGAAGCAATTCCTGAACAGACCCTGGAAGTGTGGAGCGCCAGGGAGGGCCCAGGAGGCTGCTGAGCGCTGGACTCCCCCCGAGGACTCTCCCCCTGCACGTTGCCATATCTACCTCAGCAGGACCAGGGGCTCTGCCCTGGCTGGCTGGAGCCCTGGTTCCCCTCGGCTGCTCCCGGCAGTGCTGGGATGGGGGCGGCTCTGCCCTCCAGCCATTCCTTCCCCGAGGACAGCGCTGAGCTGGAGCACCTGCTCCTCGGGTGACCCACGGTTCAGCCCCAGCTGCAGTGGCATTGGCCAGGTTGTGGTTCTGACTGGGACAGGACAGCAGTGTGGCGGTTATTCACAACACAAACACAAGGTTTCCCTCTGCCTTTCTTGTTTCTTCAGCTGTTTTCCTCGGATCTTTATCCAGGAGCAGCAGCGAGTTTAAAAGGTTGTTGCTGTAGTCAGTGTTAGCTTTAGTCCCCTTATTTTCACTCTCTTTGCTCAAGACACTCGGTAAGAGACTTGCTGTTTCGATTTCTGCTTTCTGCAGGTTTTCCCTGCCCTTTCTGGGTTTGGCTGTTGAACTGTAGCTTGTACACACGGAGCAGGAACAGGGCAGGAATAGTCAAGGGCTGAAGTTCCCCTGCCTGGAAGGCACTGAAGCAGGTGAAGGTGTTTTTGCAGGGATTGAGTTCTGGGAAGCACTGAGGCCCTGCGTGTTGCCAGTCTTGAAATGGTTCCCCACGCTGAAGCAAAAAATAAAGTGAACAGTGTTGCACAACAGGAGGGTTCAGTCCCTGGTGTAAGGAAAGGGATTCCCAATCCCAACCAATGCAGTGTTAAGGGCACAGCAGGCAGCTCGGGGCTGTGGCACAGGGAGCTCTGGGCTGTGCTCACTTTCTGGTAGATTTGGGGATTTGGCTGGACTTCCCCTCAGATCCCAATGGTTCTTGAGGAAGCACTGGCTTCACACACCTGGAATGTGAGGTGTGAGCTCTTCTGGAGCTCTCAGAGACCCAGATAGGGGTCTGGGTTTCCTCCTCCCCGTCCCCCACGGTGCCAGAGTTAATTCCAAGACTGGAGCACTGTTGTAGCTGTGTTTGGGATAGTTTCTAGTCCCCACCTGCCCCAGCATCATAGGAACTGCCCGTGGGTGCTGCTCTGGTCCCGGACAGGTGACGATCACTGCGCCGTGGCACTGCTTCATGTCCTATTTGTGACCTGATGTTTGTAACGACCCATTCCTGCCACTACGGGGGATGATGCCCTGAAATAAAGTGCAACTATTCATGTGTGCTATTGTGTGCAGCTATTTATTTGTCTGCTCTCCTTCTAGAACCTTCCTGCTGCCAGGACAGACACCAGGCCCCTCACCCTCTGTGATTCGAGGTAATTTTTTACCATCTCCCTCTTCCTTTGCAGGAAAGGCAAAGCTGGGAGCAACACAACCCTCTACCTGCCTACAAGGGAAGTATCAAACAATAAGAAACACTTTATTTTAACTTTACAACATATAAATAGACAAATCTGTGCTTTCCAATGGAGCTTTCCTTCCCCCTCCCCTCCCCAGGGTCCTTGTGGCAGTGCCCCCAACCGCTCCGGACTCGGGGAGGAGAGCGGGGCCGAGCTGCAGAGGGCAGACGGATCCATCCCGACGGATCCGGCCGTCATCTGCTCAGGTCCCGGCTGGCGCCTCGCCCGCACAGCATCCTCTCCTCTGCAGAGAGCCCCGCAAAGAAGGGGTGCAGGAGGGCTTCCGAGAACGTGATCCGCTGGGAAGGGTCGAATTCCAGCATCCTCCTCATCAGGTCGAAGAGCTGCGCGTGCTCCAGCGAGTCGTGCAGCATGTACGTCTGGCAGGGAAGGGGGACACGAGGGACTCAGCCCGAGGCCAGGGCTGCTTCCCATCCCAAAGTACAGCATCCCCCCACCTCCCTAATATCCATCATCCCTCAGCCAGACCACTGTCGCTGCAGCTGAGAGCTTGGGGCTCCCTAACAACCAGTTCCCAGTGGAAATTCCCATCCCTAAGCCCCACAGCCTGATCCAGGGAAGGGAGCAGCACCTACCCGCAGGGGCTTGCAGTTCTCCTGGACATATCTCCCATCAGATGTGTTCTCATCCCAGACCAGGTTGCCATTGTGGAAGTATTTTTGCTTCCTGCAAAGGGAAGGTGGGGGTCAGGGAGGCAGGATCTCGCCCCTGGTTATACCCATTGGTGTCCGCAGCCCCAACCGGGTGTCTGGGCTGAGCTCAGGACCAGGCTCTTACCGAGTTTTGTGGACCATGTGAGATGGGAGTGGCCCGAGGATCTTTTCCATCATGACAAGATGCTCACGATTCTCATGGGTCTGCAGAGGAACAGAGCAGTGGTGGGTTAGTCAGAGCCTGGAGGGCTGATGACAAAAGGTCTGTCACCTATACAAGAACAGGGCAGAAAGCATTCCACCAGGAATGCTGCAGGTCCTATCCACCTCTTCATCTCTTGCTTTTCCCCTTCTTCAGAGAACAGAAATTAGCTGAACCCAGAAGTGATCCAAACCCTGTCCTTCCAGCAAGGAAGTCCTCAAACCAGTCCTTTTCCTGGGCTCATTTTCACACTCAGCTTCTGATTTTTAGTGCCTGATGTGTGTTTCCCTCCCCTTCACCTAATTCTGAGCCCTTCTGGACATTAAGCATTCTTAGGGAACACGAATCCTACCTGGAAGAGAGTGAAGCCACGGTAATATTCAAACAGAATGCAGCCAGTGCTCCAGACGTCACATGGCTGTGCCCAGCCCAGCTCTGCAAAGAAAACCAAATTAACTCTGTGCTCCCAACAAACCCCACCACATTGCCACCAGCTCCTGCTGACACCACAGGGATTGCACTCAGAGCTTGAAGTTATCTATCCAAGAGCCGGAGCACTCCCAGGCTGCTTTCCCTCTAGCCAGCATCACCCTGGGACAACTGTTCCCCTGTGCCCCCCAGAGATTCCCGAAAAGCTGCAGTTCTCACCCAGAATCACTTCTGGGGGACGGTAGTGCCGGGTGGCCACGATGGTGGTGTGGTGCTCGTGGTCGAAGGTGGCGCTTCCGAAGTCGGCCACGCGGATGCTCGTGTTCCGGATGGATTTCTCCTCACAGCTCTGCGAGCAAAGCACAGCGCGGGGGCAGGCTGTGAGAGGAGCCCCCAGCACTGCCCTGTCTGCACCACTCCTCAGAGGGGCTGGGACTGGAGTTCCAAGCTCTGCACATCCTGGATCAGCATTAAGGAAAAACACTGAATGCTCGAGGCAGCCTTAAGGCTTTTGGAAGACACGGCAGGAAGTAGAGGCCTGATTTCCAGTTTGTTCCCACTAAACAGGTTCTTAAAGCCTGTGCAGAGCAGGGAAGATCCAGTTTCTGCAGGGAGGGAAAGGCAGGGTATTCCTGATGCATCCACTGCTCCCTTGGACACAACTCACCTTATTCTCGTTGTACAGAGTGTCAAAATCCGAGTTGACAAACAAGATGTTTTCTGGCTTGAGGTCAGTGTGAGTCAGCTGGTTGTCATGTAGAACTGCACAGAGGGAAGAGGACAGAGAAAAAAATCGTTCTAAGAACCAGAGAGAAGCACCCCCAGAGCTTTGTGCAGCCCAGGGCCACGGCAGCTCCTCCCCAGCTCCCTCCCAGCCCGTGCTGGGGCACTCACATCTCAGGGCATGGCAGAGCTGGTAGGCCATGTGCCGGATCTGCGGGAGAGGGTACGGCTGGAAGTTGTTCTCCTTCAGGAACTCGAACGTGTTCTTGCCCAGAAGCTCAAAGGCAATGCACATGTGGCCGTGGAAGTTGAACCAGTCCGACATCAGGACACAGAGGCTGTGCAGGGAGAGGGAGACAGGGATTAACCACCCTCCAGGGATCCCCAGGACAGTCATCCTCCCTGTTCCTGGCCACTTCAGAAGTGGCTGGTGAGCAAAGCTCGGAGCCAGCTGACTCAGGAGCGCAGCAATCCAGGGAGACACTTCCTGCTTTGCTCAGCCACCTTTAGAGAGAGCTCCCCAATTCCAATGGGACAAGGCAGCAGAGGAATGAGACCAGTTGCCCCTCACCACAAGAGGAGGTGGTACTGACTAGCTATGAATCTTGCAGGAACTTACAACTTGTTCTCCTTGTCCTTTTCTTTGATTTTTTTCAGGACGTTGATTTCCAGCCTGGCTGCCTCTCTGTATTTCCCAACGTTCTTTATGATTTTCAGTGCCACCTGTGATTTGCCTCTGTAAGGGAGGAGACAGAAGGATGGAGTCAGACAAAAACCTGTGTCCACACGTGCTCAGCCCACGGGGAGAGGGCACATCCCATTACTCCAGGCACGTTTTCATGCATCATTTGTCCTAACAAAGCTCTGACAACCATTGATGCTGCTTGGGCAGTTAATTTGAAGCAAAGGGTTATTGCTGGGTAACACTCCCAAGAGACGCTCCTGGCACAGCAGTCCCTCAGCTCCCTGTGACTCCAGCAGCCACCTCCCCTCTCCAACCGTGCCAGAGATTCCCAAGGAGGCAGGAGAGCCCAGCAGCTCCTGCAGCAAACTGACCCCAGGGCTCGGAGCCAGACGAAAGGTCAGAAGGACACAGGGGTCAAATGTAACCACGGGGGAGGTTAAAGGATATAATGGACAAGTGCCCTGGCAGATTAAGAGGTCGCTGGGCCCACCCCTCAGTGGGAGCTCGCTGCAGCACAACAGCCTTCCAGGGCTGGAGCTGGGTCAGGGCAGGTTTAGGCTGGATATTAGGAAAAAGCTCTTCCCCAGAGGGTGCTGGGGCACTGAACAGGCTCCCCAGGGAATGGTCACAGCCTCGAGGCTGCCACAGCTCCAGGAGCGTTTGGACAACACTCTCAGGCACAGGGGGGGACTGTTGGGGAGTCTGTGCAGGGCCAGGGGTTGCACTCAATGATCCATGTGGCTCCCTTCCAACTCTGGATATTCCATGAATCTATTTTATGATCCCCTACTTCTCATAGCACATCAGCCTGTAAATTTGGGGGGGAGGGGGCTGAGGTTTGAGCCAGGCCCCTTCCACTTGCTCTAAGAAACGCAGTGACGTGTGGCAGGTGACACATTTGGTCCCCTGGAGCCCAGGTGGAACTGCCACACTCGTGAGCAGCTGGGCTTGATGCCAGAGGGACAGATGCAGGGAGAGGCACCCACCTGGCATGGTCCACGCACTCCACGACTTTCCCAAAAGTGCCTTCGCCAAGGCTGCCGACGATTTCATCTAGGAGAGAAAACAGGGGCGGGTGTGAACCTGGGGGGCTCGGCCAGAGCTGGGCTCCTGCAACTTCACAGCAATAAAACATCAAAGCGAACAAAAGAACTGTCTCTCACTGCTACACTCTTTAAAACTCAAGTGTCTATGCTCTGCCTGAGGCAAGTTACTGGTCAGTAAATAAAACACTAGAGACCCCTCCAGTACAGGACGAGAGATCTGGGCTAACCCGGGGGTAAAAGTAGAGGTAAAGTTTTACGAAAGGTGGCTGTACATCGCTCTTGAAGCCAATCGCCGATCCTGCACACCAGGTGACCTTCCTTGTCATCTTCCACGCTCCTGCTGCGCTTACTGCTCTGTTGGCTTCTCTGCACACACCGCCCCCCGGGACGGCAATGAGTGCGGTCATTCAAAGGTGGAGAGACGACGGGGCGCCGGTGGTTGGATTTTCCAGATCCCAGCATTTCATAAGGCACACAGCATATATAACGATAGGGATATTGCAAGGGACACGTCAAGACACAAACTAACTTCAAAACAGAAAAGTCATCAACAGCTACAGGTATGGCAAGAAAACTTCTCTCATTAGCTACGGCCTCTGGCGCCGCTGCCGCCTCTCGGGCAGGGAAATGCCCCCCTCGTCCGGGATGGGAAGCAGCAGCTGGGAAGCTCCCGTGGGAAGGTGGCTTGGCGTGGCAGCACCGTTCCCCACGGAGGGTGCTGCCAGAGGCACAGGAGAAGGAGGGCTTTGCCAGCAGAACGTCACCTCTGCGCTGGCGAGCGAGACGAGCGCTCGGTTTGGACAGGCTGTCCAGTAGAAGCACAGTAGCAGTTTTCCCTCTGTGCATCCTGCTCTTTGTACCTCCACAAATCCAGCTCCAGCTCCCCAGAGCCGTGTCCTGCCCCGGCTGTGAACCAGCCCTTCCCCTCCTGACAGAAGCAGCCACCACACCGATCCTAAATCCACGTGCCCAGCTGGCTGCTCACAGACCCGCTGAGGCACATCGGCCTTGGGAGGCCTTTTCAAAACTGGGAGAGCTTTAGGAACAGGACAGGTAAATTAATCCCCAGGGAACACTTCAGGCAAGGTCCGAGGTCACGGTCACCCCCTGCTACTGGCAAGCTTCTACTGGAAAACCAGCCCAACATTCCTGCAAGGACCCAGGGTCCACAAAGCGAGCTGCCCTAACTCCTCATCTTGTTCTAGTCAGCTTTAAAAATAGTTACAACCTCTGCAGCCAAAGGAATTTGTGGAAACCTTGACATTTCCATGCCTGAGCTTCTAGTGGGCTTCTCTTCTGTGCCCCTCGCACCCCCAGCTGGTCCAAAATAATGAGCTAAGATAAAACTCCCCCAAAAATCAGCTGAAACAGAGGAGAAGGTAGAGAGGAAGGCTGGGACAGCTGTGAGGGGTCAGAGGGCTGAGCTCCCACCAGCCCAGACCCACACAGCGTCACCACCGCGCACCCCCAGCGCTTCCATCACAGCCCTGCCTCCCTCTAACACTGAAATTCCAAAGTCAACTGGAAAGGAACCAAAAGGAGGAGCTCAAGAGTTCCCAGCCATGCAAATCATCCGAGTGCCAGGATCAGGCTCGGTCAGTTAGTGGCCATAACATTGCAAGTGAGAGGTGGGAGTGTTCCTCACAGGAGGGAAGTGCTGAAGTGCTTGATCTGACACCTCACACCACTTCCAGGGTATTCCTGGGACCACCCCCCCTCCCCCCCAGCTCCGAATATTCCCGGTTAATCCTTGGAAGGATTACAGGGTGAAGTTTGCAAAGAAGCTGAAATCCAAGTGGGAACAGGGAGCAAGGACACACGTGTATCCTTGGAAAGCGGGACTCTCTCTGAGAACTAACGGGTTAAAAACAACTCCAGAGACCCGGGCTGACGGATCCCACCTGGAACGGCATCCAGGCACACAGCCAAACCGAGGAATGCTGCACACCAAACCCCCCCCAGAAGCAGCAGCCGTGGGCAGAAGCGAGTCCCCGGCCATGGATAAACCCGAGCCACACGGATCTCTGGGAGCAGGGCTGGCCCTCGGCCAAGGCTCTCCCTCGTCAGCTGTCACGTGAGCGCCACTGGAAGCTGTCCCTGATCCCTTCCCCGGCCGCAGAGAACACGGCTTAGTTCCCTCACGTATTAAGGCTACAGGGGCCGGCCCAGTAAAAACCACCAGCTACGAACGCTCCCCGCTGAACACCACACAGATTCGGGACCGTACGTTCCACGGGATGCGAACAAACACAGAAACGGGGTGCGAGGTACTCACCCAGAGCGTTCCGAGCTGGAAGGAGGCAAGAACAGTTAAACCCTGAGCTCGTTCTGGATGCTACTCACCGAGGAGGCACTGCTACAAGACCTGCTCCTGCGTCTCCGGCAGTGGTGCTGGTATCTCTTGGGCCGGTGCTGCTCCCTGCCCCTGGAGCGCCGCCAGTTGCGCGGGCGTGCCGGGTAATATTCCTCCCCGAAGGACGGGCTCCGCTCCTCGAACCTGTAGGCATCGCTGTCCCGCCGGCATCTCCGGTGATAAGGCATCCTCTCATGGCTGCAGCACAGGTGACAACGCTGTTAGGGGCCTGGTGGCACCTGGAATGCCCAGTGCTGCCAAAGCTAAGTCATGGAATCACGATATCCCGAGCTGGAAGGGACTGGAGAACCAGCGAGGCCACTGGTCCTGCACAGACACCCCAACAATCCCACTCTGTGCCTGAAAGCATTGTCCAAATGCTCCTGGGAGCTCTGTGACCATTCCCTGGGGAGCCTGTTCAGTGCCCCACCACCCTCTGGAGGAAGAGTCTCTTCCTGATGTCCAGCCTAAACCTCCCTGACACAGCCCCAGCCATTCCCTCACATCTTGTCACTGGTCACCACAGAGAAATCCTCCTGCTCCCACTCCCCGATGGCAGGAGCTTCAAACCCTGCACCATGCCTCAAACTCTGACCGCTAAGGAGAAGGTTTGTGAGAGAAAATGGTGTGGCATTCCCACATTTCGAGGAGCTGGGGAAAAACCACCCTCTGAGAGGTCCAGCTGAGCTGCCTACCTTGTTGTGGACTCCCATCCTTGGAAGTGTTCAAGGCCAGGCTGGAGAGGGTTTGGAGCAACCTGGGCTAGTGGAAGGTGTCCCTGCCCATGGCAAGGGGTGGAAGAGGATGAGCTTTAAGGTCCCTTCCAACTCTATAACATTCTATGATTCCATGTCACCTGAGCCACCTCTGCCACCACAAACAAGTGTTTGTCATCGTTCCTCCTCCCTCAGGAAGGTGTCTCATTAGTTTTTAAATAAATGAGAAGCAGCAGCAGTGCTCTGGTTGTCACCCCAGGGGGGACTGGAAGTCCCAAAACACCAAGCCCTCGGTGTGCACACACACACAACAGCTCCACAGATCATCAGCAAGGGCCAGAGGGAAAATCTGCTCTCCATAGTGGAGCCGAGCTCCTGCCCCTCTAGCAACAACCTCCCAGTATGTGAGGAAAGCTTTTGGCCAAGCTCTGCCTCAGGAAGGGCCAGGAGACCTCAGACAAAGCTCACCTGTGTATTCACACACAGGTGTCACACACGAGGTTCTGGGTACGGTGTGGGCACACAATGACAAGAGCAGCTCTCTCTGCTTCTGCCCCCAAAACACGAGTGCCTTCTCCACCAGATTTCACTGCCAGTCTTGCTTCACAGCTCATTGAGAAAGGAGCTGCGTTTCAGGTAGAAGATGTTGCAATTCCCAACTCAGAGCAGCTCGTTGGCTTCCCAGCCATAACCCCGGGCACGCTCCGGGCCAGGCCGATGCTGTCATCCAGCAACGGCTTTGCCAACCAAGACCTTCAGCCTGGAAACGGGAATTTCTGCTGTTTGCACCTCCCTGCCCTGTCAACAGCCAGCTCCATCGCTGGCAGCTTAACGGGAGCGTGGTGGGGTTCATCCCAGAGTGGATCACAATTCCAGACTGTGCCGAGGCAGCTGTGGCTCTTGGCCACTGCTGAAGCACCCAAAACACAAACCCCACGGCTCTGTGCCAGCATCGACCCAAGGACACCTTGGTGCAGCTCTACTGGGTGCTTTGGACAGACACAAGAAGCAGAAATAATGACCTGAAGGATTCAAATACTCCTCAAAGAGGCTGAGATTAAAGGGACAAGACTGTTTTCGCCCAAATCTGTCCCAAATTACCAATCAGACGAAAACAATGGAAAAGCCCGTTGCGTGCGCCAGCTCTATTTCACAATCCTCTTCCTTCAAGTAAACAAAAGCCAGGCTTGGGAGAGAAATTAATCTGGAGAGCATTTCAGGAATTTAAAGATGAGCTCAGCTGCCGCCTGGCTGCACCTGCCCAGTCCAACCAGTGGAACCAACCACACCAGCCCCAGACCCACCAACAGCCCATTCCAGCTGCACGGCTCCTGCCTCTCTTCCAGAACCCTCCTCTTATCAGAGGCCTTATCCTGCTTCCAGCACCTAATTGTCCCTGTGGAAACGCTGAACAAAGAAAGGATCAAAGGTAAAATCTCGAACCAAAGCACGGAAGATCAGTTAGTGGCCGGATCCTTCAGCTGGGATCCTTTTGGAGGTGAGGGAGGAGTGTTGTTACTTTAACTCTGATTTTAATCCTGTCAGAGGGAAGCGGGTTGTCAGGAAAAAGACCTTAATACCTCCCCAGCATGGAAACGTGATTCCAGGGGAGGCTGTTTGCTCGTTAACATGAAAGCCGTGGCTTTGGGAAGAACCTTAGCATGGCAGGGAAGGCACACACAAACACACACGCACACACGAGTAAGCCCTTCGCTTCCATCCCCGGGATTTACAAGGTTTAAAGCTGATCTGCAGTCAGGAGACAGCACCAGCTCGGGAAGGCCAGCGGGATCAGGACGGGGGTTTACGGGATAACCCCTCCGAAGCGCTCGTACCTCCTGGATCGCGAGCGCCGGGAGAGGTCCCTGCGGGGCGGGTACCGCAGCCTGCCCTCGTACTCCCGGCTCCGGGACCGCCGCCGCTTCCACCGGTGCCCCAGCTCGCTGTCCTGCTCGGGGGACCGGAACCTCCTGCAGTGATGCATCTGCGGGGACAAGAGAGCCCGGGGCTCAGACCCCTCGCCCTTGCGCGCTCCGGGACCGCCGGGCCCCCGCCCCGGACAGGGCCCGCCCGGGGCTC
>VZRJ01007025.1:38998-64275 GCA_013397565.1 Ptilonorhynchus violaceus
CAAAACACGGAGTTGGAGGGTGGGGAGAGCCCTGGTGGCCCCCGGTTCCAGGAGAACCAAGATTCCCTGCCCAGCTCCGGCACTTTCCCTGCCCTGGTGACGTCCCGGCCGTGCCCGGTCCCGCGGCTCCGGAGCCCATCCCTGATTGAGGAACGCCAGGTGTGCCCCCCCCTCCACGCAAACCCCGGGAGGAGGAGGAGGAGGAAACAAAGAGCAAAAGGGAGGAAGGAACGGGGAGAACGAAGAAGAAAAGGCCGGACAGAGAGACGACGAAGGAGAACTCGCTGGCATGGAAAGGTTTCACCACCACCACCACCACCACCACCCCCACCACCCCCCGTGCCGCTGGCCAGCCTCGAGAGCAGGTTCCTTGAGATGAGGTATCTGTGCGACTCCCACGGCTCCTTCCCGAGCCGGGGCCAGGCTGGGACACGGCCAGGGCCCGTCAGAGGGCCCAGCTGGTGGAGGGCTCTGCGCCGGGCGTGCCCCGCGACGAGGTAGGGCTGGGCGAGCAGTGGGAGGAGCTGCTGCTGCTGCTGCTGCTGCTGCTGCTGCTGCTGCACGAGCTCTGCGTGCTGGAGCCGGCCAGGAGCTGCACCACGGGCTTCTGGGCAAACAGCACTCCTGGGGGCACACAGCGGGGTCACGGAGCGGCACGGGGGGCAAGGCTTGCCCACCCCCAGGATCCCATCCCAGCGGGGAGAGGCTCAGGGATAGGGTTAGGAGCCAGAGCAGAGCCAGTGCTCATCAGGGAAGGGGTCCTTTGCCCTGGCAGCTGTCACAGGGGTGTTGTCCTTACAGAAAACAGATCCCAAATGGCTTCTACACCTCTGGAGGAGAGGAGCAGCTCCCACCGCCTGGCAGAGCCAGGCCTCCCGCTTGGGATTTGCCCAAGGATGCGCAGGCACAACCTGCAGAAGGGAAACTGCTCCAGCAGAGTACAGGGACAATTCCTGCTGGGAAACCCGACTAAAGCCCCTCCACAGGAGCAGAGGGATAATACTAACACCTCCAGCAAGATTCTACAATCCTTCCCTTAGATTTTAAAGCGCTGACACCGAGGGAAGGGTGCTCATCCTGCCCAGGCCAGCGAAGAGAACAGGAGTCGCCTCCTGCCGCGCTGTGTGACCCGGAGCGGTCCCAGTTTGGCAGGAACCACCCCCATCCCACCCATCCTGTCCCCCAGCCGGGCTCTCCCACCCCCAGGAGGGGTGTCCCACCCCAGGAGGGGTCTCTCACCAGCGTAGGTGGTGCCGTTGATCTCCACGGACATGTTGATGCTCCCGATGCCGTTGGGGGACAGGTTCAGTGCCGCCGCCGGGTCGGCCTTGTCTTGTTCCAGGAAGGGAGGGAGGCAGGGTTAGAGGGCAACGACCCCATTCCCCCCCTTTGTCCCCTCTTTGCTGAGGGAGTCCCCAATGATGTCCACATCCCAGAGAAGCTGTGGCTGCCCCCATCCCTGGAAGTGTCCCAGGCCGGGTTGGACGGGGCTTGGAGCAACCTGGGATAGTGGGAGGTGTCCCTGCCCGTGGAACTGGATCACCTTTAATTCCCCTCCAACCCAAACCATCCCATGAATCTGTGATAAGGCTGCCAAGGTGTTGAAGTGCTTTGGTGTGAGCTGGGGGAGGCTGGGAGCTCACTGGCATTTGGAAATCTTTCCCTGAGGGCCAAATTCCCATTCCCCTCCCAGGAATGGACTGGGAGCACTCAATCCAATCCCATATTTCAATATCAGCTGGGTTTTGGGTGGCTGGGAGCTGCTGTGGCTTGGTCTGCTCAGACTGCAGCAGCTCCAGCGGCCACTGGAGGGAGAGAAAACCCAGGAACACTCCAGGAAAATCGGGATTTTTCTCCATCTCCTCAGCCTGGGGAGTGATGGGCAGCTCTGGACGGATCAGCACAGAGCAGGGGCTGAGTTTGCAGTGGTGTTTGAGGGGAGCTGAACATCAAACTCTTCCAGGAGCTCCTGAACCTCCATGATGGTGAGCCTGGATTTTGGGATTGCTCCTCCACGGAGGGCAACAAGGCCACGCCCCCCTAAAACCCCCCCCATTGTTCACATTGAACCTGAATGTTGTTATCAGGCCATGATAGACTGACACTGTGCTCATCAAAAGCACCTCACAAAGCACACTCTGAGTTTTATGGTGCAGGGGGGAAAATTAGGGCATGGAAGACAGGAGACCCTTGCCCACAGCCAGCTCACAACGGTGGGAATCCCGTCCCTGAATCCTCAGGGCTCAGCCTGTTACCATTTGCAGGGACTCTCCCAGTGAGATGAGAGGGAATGAACATTACTGGATGAAATTTGTCTTCCCCTTCACTCCCTATTTAGGTTTGGATGTGAAATTTAGGTGGATGCGCAGCTGCCAGGAACTGGGAATCCCAATCCCAGCTGCTGCTGCTTCAGAGGAAGCTGCTTTGACCCTCTTCCATCTATATTGGTGGCCAAGCATCTCACATCAGCACTGCTGGAACAAGAACAGCTCTTCCCTTCCTTCCAAGCCGTGTCAGACTTGCCTGGCCTCGTGCCTCCTCCCAAACCTGCAACGAACAGGGGGCTGAGGCCTTTAATTTTCATGGATCAAAAGGTTTGGAGGAAGCAGCTGTTGGGACTGAGGGGCAGGTAAGGGAGCCAGGGCATTAATCAGCTCTGGAAGCCACTCTAGCACAGTATTGATTGCAGCAACGTGACCTTTCCAGGGGGACTCCCCTCTTCCAAGGCATTTCAGGAGTGCATTTCCCAGGCCATGAACGCTGCTTGGATGTGACCTCCTAACCCAGCCCTGCCTGCAGTTCTCTGCCCCGGGGCTGTGCACATGGGGGTGGAATCACCTGCCTTGCTCGCAGCCCTGTGCAGGCACACAGCTCTGCACGGGCTCCTCATCCTCCTCATCCCACTGGGAAAGGATTCCTAAGAGCTGGGCATCTCTCCCAGGCTCTGCACTTGCCACCTGGACAGAGCTGTTGCCTCCACAGGGCATACAGAGCATAGAGAGCTGGAGCCCTGCAGTGACCTCCTGTGCTGGACACGGGGTCACCAGCTCGGGGTGGGGTCAGGGGGGGTTTGCTTGGATGCAGAGCTTCAGGAAGATGGCAAAGGTCCAGGATTCAGGAGAATCCAGGCTGGATTCAGATGGATAACAGATCCAGCATGAAAACCCAACGAACCCCTGCACTCGTTGTGCTCCGTTTTGACGCCTTCGTCCCACGACCCCCGCCCAGAGATAACCCACTGTGACATTCCAGGCCGGGAAATTTCCCTCCCTGCCGCTTCCCGAGGTTCCTGCTCCGTGCGGCCTCACCCTTGCCGTTGATTTTGATCTTCATGGGGATCTGCCGGGCCACGCTGAACAGGTTGCGCTGCAGGGCCTGCTGCACCAGCCGCTGCTCCTCCTCGCTCATCCTCGGCACCTTCTTCTCCGGGGGCTCTCCCGCCTCCAGCCTCTCCCGCAGCTGCTCCAGGGTGGCCGTCCTGGCCGCCGCGGTGGCCTGCGGGCTGGCCAGGCTCACGGGCACGGCGATGCGGCTCGGCATGGACACGGTCAGGGGCACCCCGTCCCCTGGAGGGAGGGAGGAGGGCTTGAAACCACAGCACGTTCCCGACCACCCAAACCCCACAGGCGGATACAACCCACAACACCGCGCCGTCGTCCCGGGTGGAGGGGGCAGGAGGAGCTGCTGACCTTTCCTGACGGCCGCCGCCGCCGGAGACACCCGGGGGTTGCCGGTCCCGCCGCCCGGCGCCACGCCGATGATGGGGAAGCGGATTTTGGGGGGGGACAGGAGGGAAGGAGGCCCCGAGGCCGAGGGGGAGTAGCTGAAGAGGGAGGAGCTGTAGCTGGGCCGCCGCCCCTCGCGCCGGTTGCCGTCGATGGCGGCCTGGAGCTCGGCCGGGGAGCTCAGGGACTTCTTCTCGCACTCGTAGGCGTAGAGGTACTTCATGTACCTGGGGAGAGGGACACGGGGGCTGCAGCAGGGAGCTCGGGGAGTCACGGCCCCCAGCAACGAGCACCGGGGCAGGGAGACTCATCCCGAGGTCCTGGAATCTCTGCAGGGTGGGGGTGGAGCACAGCTCATGCTGCGGTTTCACTCGGTGTTTGTAGGAAAACACACAATTATTGTTACTGCACCCACAGGGGCAGGAAAGAATCATCTAGAACTCCTTCACAACTGAGATTCCATCTAAGAATCATCCAGAACTCCCTTACAAGTGAAATATCATCTATAAATCATCCAGAACTCCTTTATAATTAAAAAACAGTCTAAGAATCATCCAGAACTCCTTCTCAACTGAAACACCATCTATAAATCATCCAGAACTCCTTTACACCTAAAATACCATCTAAGAACCATCCAGAACTCTGTCTCAACTGAAACACATAAATCATCCAGAACTTGGACCACAACACTTAATCCCAGGAAGGAAATTTGAGGAATTACCCTTGTCCAAGGCATTTGTACTTGGCAGCACCAACCCTCACCCTTTTTGGGGAGTTTTGCCCCACAGGCTGGCAGGACACAGCTTGTTGTACCCGAGGCTGTGGGAATGGTAAGGAGCTTCCCTCTCTGGCACTCTGATAACTTCCAAGAAAATTGAGTCTTCCTAAGAGCTGGGAGTGGATTCCCAGAACACAGCCCTTCATCACTAAGGCACAGTTTGTCCCTGTCACTTCAATTTTACAGGCATTTCACTTCCACCACTCTTTTTCCTCTTTTTATTCTATTTTTTCTTCCCTAATCCAGCATTGCAGGGCAGCAAACCAATCCTTACAGGAAGGAGCTGCAGAATTCCAAGCTTCCAGTGCTTGCACACATCAGGTTCATCCCTGGTGCCTAAAATGAGGAGCCCTCCCACCCCTCTGTGCCAAAAGCCATTCAGGGACAGACAGGCCCCCGAGGAGGCCAAGAGGCCGGGGATGGAGGGTGGGGCAGGGGATGGGAATTCCATGCCGGAGCCGGAATTCCAGGCCTTCCCAACTCACTGTGTCCGCAGGGTGAAGGCGGCGCTGGTGATGGAGGTGGGCAGGTTAAGGCCTTTGGTGATCTCCCTCCAGATCTTCTTGTTGATGATTTCCACCAGCCCCCCCTTCTCGGTCACCAGCTTGTAGAGCATGTAGAGATCCAGGATCTGCTTGGCCATGATGGGGATCCGGTTGATGGGAGTTCCTGCAGGGAAAGAGGAAGGGGCACGGAGCCAGGGAGAGGAGGGGGATCCATCCTCCTCCTCCTCCTCTGAACAGGAAATACAGGGAATTTGCAGCCTGGCTCGAGGCCTCTCCACGGGTGAGTAAATGAGGCAGAGAGGAGCAGCTACAGGGCACGGCCTCTCCGTGGAAAATCCTTCGCTTTTCCATGAAAAATCCCTTCCTGTGGGCAAAGGGAATTACCAGACCAATAATAACCCTCAGCTACGAGCAGCTCCTGAAATAGGAAGAGGGGAAGTTGGGACTGTTGAATCCAAGGCACAAAGGAATTGCTTTTATGAGCTCAGGGCAAGCTCGGATAAAATTCCCGGCTGTGCTCGGGAAGGGGCTGAGCAGCTCCTGGAGTTCGGCTCCCTCATTCCCCAGGATGTGCTGTGCCGTTTGCCTGGGAACAGCAAAACACAGGGAATCACAGCACTGGAGAACATCTCTCCCCCACGGAGACACAATTCCATCCTCCCTCACACGTGCAACGTTTGGAACAACCTGGAGAGGTAAATAAAGGCTGCTCCTGCCGCTGCTCACACGGAGTTTCCATCCTCCCACTCCTTTTCCCTGAATGTGCTCCCAAAACCATTCCCTGACGAGGCCACAGCAGGTCCTGCTCCATCCTTTCTGCTCGGGTTTGTTGTATTTGGGGTTCACACAGGAGAAAATCTCATTTTTAACCTGTTCCTGCCCCTTCAGCAGCTCCTCAAAAGGATCAAACTAACGAGCTTTAGGCACGGAGAGGAAGAAGGAATAAAAAGAGCTGATGTGGCAGAGCTTTTATTTGTGGGAAACGCTATCCCGGATCAAAGGGCCGCCCATCCTGTCCCACAATGGGCAGCACCAGCCTGGCAGGAAGGCCTGGGACAATTATGGAATCCCCAATCCACAGGGGAGGTTGGTGCCACCGCTGGCAGCCAGAGATTCCCTCAACGGCCCGGAGCAGAGCCGTTTATGGCCCTTATAAATGGGGTTTATTCGTGCAGTGAAAGGCAGCCCAGCCCTGCAGATGTCCTCATTATACATCCAGGAGGGGGATTTTTTTCCTGTCTTTTCTTTGGGAAGCCTGTTAGGCATTAGCTCGTGGTGCCAATTCCCACAAGTTAATGAGATGGTGGATAAAACAGCCCATTTTTTTCCAGCTTTAAAGGGCTGAAAACCTCAACAAATTTTAACTCAAAGCATTCAGGAGCAGCTTGATCAGGTTGATATCAATTTATATCAATCCCATCCTCTTCTCCCTGTCCAAGCAGCCCCTTCCCTGCCCACGGAGCAGGGATTCCACAACCTGCAGCAGCTCCCCTTCCTGCATTTCAGAGGTGACAGATCCCTCAGGGAGCACGGAGAGACAATTCCAAACCCTCCAATCCCTCCTTCCCGAGCCGGGAGCTGCTCCCTTCCCAAAATCCTCGCTTTGCTCCTGTTTTTCCCGAGCCTCCATTTTGTCTCGGGGTGTTGTTGCAGACTGGGAGCACGGGATCCAGGGAGCACCGGGAATGAGGGAATGATCACGTTACAGGCCTCGAGTTGTCGCTCCTCAGCTGAGCCACGGGAGTCACACCCACAGGGAAAACAGGGAAATATCCCTCTCCAAGGCCCCCAGGAAGAGCCAGGGCTGGGGGTTACACCCCAAAATGCTCCTTCATTAATTAATTAATGAAAGCAGCAAAGCCTTTGCTGTGCTGGGGCAGGATGAGGCCCCTCTCTCCCCTCCCCTAAAGCCATCCGTGTTTTCCAATCCAATTTAGGGAATAGCATTAACTCGTCCAGAAGGGACTTTCATCCAGCTCTGCTCGGACACGGAGCAGATGGAGAGTGAAAGGGAAGGGCCATGGATGAGGCTCCTCAGCTCCAAGCTGCTAACACAGAAGTATTAACAAATATCTGCTTTTTAATATCCTGCATTTACCCCAAACACACTTCTACCCTTCTCCAGATTCCCCCAGCTCAGCAGCTGGAAAAATACACGAATTATTTATCCATATATTCCCGTGAAAGGCACAAAACATCACCCACATCAGTGGGGAATAAAAGTTTAAACATTTCCAGGGAGCCTCTCCCAGCTGGAGCAGGAACAGCGACGAGGTCTGACCTGCCCAGGTCACCTCAGCACCCCTGGGACACCTCCCCTCCCTCAACTTTGCTTTTAAACCAGAAAAAAATGGTAAAAAACCTTTAAATAAGGACCAGAGCACCCTGAAATTTCATTTATAGACTCAGCTAAACAGGGATTTATATAGAAACACACATTTATAAACGAAGCTAAATATGTTTATAAATAGAGCATAAATTTATCAACTGACATAAAACCTCGAGTTTGCTTTTTCCCCCATAAAATTTCTTTGTACAGCTGAGACAGGGACAAAACTGCTTCCATCCTTCTCCCAGGAGCTGGAATAATTCCATTTCCCATGCTTTTCCAACCCGCAGAGAGCGATCCGGGGTTCGGACCCGGCGAATTCCCGGTGTTCAGACCCGGCCAATTCCCGGTGCTTCCCAGAGGCAGCCGTGGTGGCTCCCAGCGTTCCCTGGGCTGTGCCACCCTCTCCTCCCCCAGGCCTCCGGGAGGAAGGCGATAAAGCCTTTATTGGAAACCCCCAGCGCTCCGACAGGAAAAGCTGGAAAACGAGAGCCGCGGGATGAGGGGAGGCCGGCGGATCCTTTCCCGGGCAGGGCCTGTCAGGAGCCATGATGGATTACTGTCATCTGGCAGCAGCAGGATTAATGATCCCGGGGTCAGGGGCCAGAATTCCAGAGGGAAAGGTCAGCAGCCGGGGGCACGGCACAAGACTTGTTGCCTTTTGATGGCAAACTCGTTTTACTGTACTTCCAACCTCGCTTCCCAAGCCTTGCCCGACTCCGGGAGGCAGAGGAAGATCCCGGCTCCTCTCCTATTTTCCTTGGAAAACAACTTTTCTCCCTTTTAGCACAACCCCAGCTCTGTAACTCGCAAGGAATCAGCCACAGGGTGGGCACAAGGAGTCTGTTTTCCCTGGAAAAGGGAAGAAGCAGCGTTGATAAATATGGAAGGGAAGAGCCATCCCACAGCCCAAGGGCTCCTGGTTTTTTGAGGAGAAAGGAAGCCACAATTCGGATTTCTGGAATAAAGAGTTTCCCTGGAGGAAGGCTGGCTGGAGCTATAAACATCTCTGGCCTTCCAGGGAATTTCTCCCCTTCCAAAGCCTCCTCTGTTCCAGGCAGATGGATCAGGAGCCTCAGGGGTTTATCCGGAGAGGCCTCAGTGTCCCCTCCGTGCCCTGTTGTGAAAATCTGCTGGATTTGCAGCCTTCCAGAGCTATTTAAGGGGCTGAGGGGGGGTGTGAGCCCCAGGAAAGCCTGGAATGGCTGGGTTTACACCCGGGAAGGGGGTTTGGGAGGGATCCATGGAGCCCTCACTTGGTGCTGAGGCTCAGCCTGGCCTCACTGAGGGACTAAACCTTGGACCATCCTCTTCCTCCCCATCCAACACCACTCCAGGGGGTTTCTTTTCCCGTTCTCCATCCTCCCTTAGCCAGACTCTGGAGTCAGATCTCCACCTGGAGATGCAGCCTGAGGAAAATTACCCCAAAGGCTGGGTTTAACCCAATTATAGGAAATAAGTCCCCTCTCCTCTTGTAGGGGTTTGCTCGGTTTTCCAAGTCCTCCAGGATGGAGATTCCCTGCCAAGGGCCACTCTCCCCACACAGGGATTTTCCCCCCATCAACAGCCGTGACTTATCCTGCACAAAGAACACTTAATTACACCCAGCCTGCAGCTCTGCTTTTCCAATCACCTCCTGCTTTTCCTATCCAATTTCCTCGTGAAGTGTCCATTTTATAGCAAGGAACAAAGGAGGTGAGAATCCCGAATCCAGAGAAACATTTAAATGGTGATAAAACGTGCTCTGGAGGGAAAAACAGGCACAGAAAGGATATTTTTCAGCCACCACCTGTAACAGGTAAATAAAAAGCTGCTCTTCCCACTCTAAATATGTTCAGAGGAGAAGCTCTATCAGCCAGCCAAAAGGAACAGGTTTTTCCCAGGAAACTGGGAAAGTCCACAGTGATTTAAAATCACATTGAGCCAAATCTTGAGGAGAACTTCACGTCTCCTTGCAGGGAGGCAGAGGAATTCCGTGGGGTGTGTGAACTCCCAGGCTAAACAGAGGGAAAATTCACTTCTCCAGCAGCAATCACCTTGACCCCTGCCCTGTCTCAGCTCCTGGTTTGCTCCAGTCCCTCTCCAGGGATAAATCCTGGCTGGTTTCGGGGTTCAACCCGAGTTTGATGGGGTTTGGAAGCGGAGGGAAGCAGGGAAAGCGGCTCTCCCGGTGCCACGGCCGAGCCGGGCTCTCCAGGCAGGGCATTCCCAGCGGCAGCAGGGATGGATGTCAGCACCTGAGCCGGGAGCCTGCAGCCCATTAGGGGCTGATCCAGGCGGGAGCCGGGTTGGAGGGTGATCAATCAGCCTGGAGGGTGATCAATCAGCCTCCGTGTGACAGGAGGCCGCTTCTTATCTGCCCCCTTCAAAGGCGGCGCAGCCCCGCTCGGATTGCAGGGCCGGAGCGGCACCGGCCCCATGAGTGCGATCCCATGGAGAGCTGCTCCCTGCACCGAGCTGTTCCCGATCCTCTGGCACACGTGGAATCCCTGCACGCTGCTCTTCCATCCCTAAGGAAAAACAGGGAAGGAGAGGCACGAACCGCCCTGGATATCTGCAGTGCTGAGCCAGCTCCGCTGCGGCTCATCCGTCACCGTCACCGGGAGAGGGATGGGAGAATTTTAGGGAGAGGAAGAGGAAGTACCGATATCAGAAAGCACTCGGAAGAGTGGGATTTGAGATGCAAACATCCAGTTTGGGAGACAGTGGGGCGATTTAACACCTTAGCCTCCCTGGGAAGTGGAAATCAAGCCCCTCTGACCCCATTACTCGGCTCTGTACGCCCAGACCTGGGATTGGGATCCTCAGGTACAGCAGGAATCACCTGGATCAGCCACACGAAGGTGGATCCTGAGCAACACCACCCAAAAATTCCCAATTAATTCCTTTTGTAGCATGCCCAGTTCACACCCAAACGTCTGAGCTGCTCAAACATCCCTGACCAAACTCCAACCAAAGCTCCTCTGGGCCAGGACCAAGCAAATTCCTCACACTCTTCTCCCATTAATTCCTTCCAATGTGATTTTTCTTTGGAGCTAAAGCAATATTCCCTCTAAACCACCATTTGCAGCTGCTTGAAGGATAATTAATTATTTGAACTGTTTATTTTCCCAGAAAATATATTTTTTTTTTTAGATCTTTCCAAAGGGAAGCTTCCAGGCTTTTTCCAAATTAGAGAAAAAAAATTCTCATCTCTGCCTGCATGTATGAAAAAAGGGGGAGAAAGTTTGGGATTTATGGAAAGGACCTGCTGATAACTGCTAAATTACTGGAATTTGCAGGTAAACGCCCCCAAAATGTCAACTGATGGATCTGGTGGAGGCTTTTGGTCCCCTGGCACTTCAGGTGGATGAGCAAGACATTCCCTGGAGGAGGTTTTGGGATGCTGCATGCCCAGAGGAGCTGGATTCACGTTGTTTGGAGATCCCAAGCACTTGGCTTTGCCCCTGTTCCTATCCCACCACCGCTTCCAGGGGTTTAAGCACATGGAATGGTGGATTCCCTGTTCCAAAAGGCTCCAACCACCTCAAGAAAGGAGGAATGTACACCAGGATGGCAGCTCCCTCTGCAAATTAAGGGAAAATCATTCTTTCAAACAATATAAAGGAAAAACCTAAAATATTTCCTGGATTGCCCCAACATTCCACCTGCACAAGGCAACCTTTTCCCTCATTTTAGATCAGAACTGGTGCCCAAAGAGGATCTTAAGGGAATACAGGAGGCAGAGCTGTGTACAAATCCAAGGGTTTGCCAGGGAAAAATGCTGTTCCTGGTTCTTTGGGAGCATCCAGAAGAAAGCTCTGCAGTGCTTCCTGTGGGAGTTTTCCACTGCAGAGCTATTTAGGGAAGCATTTGCTGCAGCACAGGTACCAGAGCAAAGGATGCTGAGGATTTATGTCCATTGATGGCCCATCTGGAGAACATTCCTTAATCCAGAGGCAAAAATACCTCCAGAGGATCCAAAGAAAAAGCCTGGAAAGCTGCAATCAGTGGAAGAATGAAGCGTATTCCCTAAACAAACATTCCCTAAACACCACTGGAGCACGGAGATAAAAGAATCCATGGGTAACCGCTGCTGTCAATGCCCGGGATTTGCTGTATTCCCACATCCCAAGGGCTCTGCCAGGGCACACAACAGCAGGAAAACATTAAAGCCACACGGGCAGGCTCACAAAGGCCCTCTCTGTATGGACACAGGGAGCACCAGACTGGTCAGGCCAGCTGGGAACACCAAGGGCAGGCAGAAACCTTGGAATTCTCGGGCCACAACAACAGTCCCACCGCTCCAAAGCGGAAGATGCTGAGTAAAGGAACTTGCCCATCTATAAACATTCCTATAATAAAACCGTTTGAGTTATGGAAAAGATGTGGGAACACAAGGTTATCCTGAGTTTTTGGGGTGGATGCACTGAGGGCACTTGTTAATCTGCACCTGCCTGCAGTGCCCTCAGAGATAGGAGGAACAAATCCTTGTGCCTGAGGGAATCCCCAGTCCACACCCTTGGAAATGCCCTGAACCCCAAACCTGCCCATAAAGCAGCTCCTCGTGCAGCAGCTTAAAAATACATCATGGAATGTTTTGGGTTGGAAAGGATCATCGAGCCCATGGGCAGGGACACCTCCCACTATCCCGGCCGCGGACACTTCCAGGGATGGGGCAGCTCCGGGAAATCTGTGCCAGGGCTAAACCCACACCTGGAAGCTCCGAGGGGGATGGAGGGAGGCACTGGCCAAGGTGTCCATCCCTGCTCCATGCAGGACAACCCGTCCTGGAGAGAGGTGAGGGATGGAAGGCGGAACAGGGACATCGTCCCAGCCTCCCTCTGCCATCTGCCCCTTCCATCAGCGCTGGGACCCTCCGGCCCCAGCACATCCAAGGAATACAAGCCCCGGCCGAGGCAGGATTACAGCTTCCCTCTCATGTCCCTGGGCCGTGGTTATTGCTGCTCCAGGGCCATTTTATCACTTGCAGCTGTGGCCATTGGGGACAGCCCGCTGTGCCGGGCTCCCGAACATTTGATCTGCATTACAGCGGTTTCATGGCTTCCCATTCCAGGAACATTCCAAAAGCAGCACATCCAGCCTTTTTATCCCTCCAGCTCCTCGGTAGCTCCTGTGAAATCTCTCATTTGTCTTTCCCACCAAGCTGGGTTTGGTTTGGTTTGTGATTTCCCCGAATCTGTCGGCTCCTCCTGGACAACAAATCCCTGTTTTTACAGCCGGGAGGTTTTATTGGCAGAGCTGCTTCCCAGCCCCTTCAGACACGAGGTGCAAATTGAGCAGCTCTTCACACGTCCCAGCTAAGAAACGCTTTGCTCTCGGGAGCAAGGAGTCGTTTTGGGGGGTTCTTTGGGAACAAGGCAGCTATTCAGCCTTGGATTGGGATGTTTGTCAGCCCATGGAGCACGGGGAGGGGAAGCGAAGCCGGAATCCTTATCCTTAGCCCATAATCACTTGGCTAAGCAGCTCCCAAAACAGCCCACGGTGGGATGTCCACCCGTTCCCTGCAAACCAAAACCCTGGGAAGAGCTGGAATGGGGAAAAAAGCGGGCACGTGGCTTGTAAAGAAAGGTGCCAGGTGAAAATATTCCCTTTGCAGGAAGGCACAGCAGCTCAGAGTAAGGAGAGAGGAGAAGCCACCTCCCAAAGCTCAACACCCACTGCCCAGTTTTCCCATCAACCTGAAAAAATCGGGCTCCCTGAATTCAGTCAATCCCCCAGAGCAGGGCCAAACATTCCCAGCCCCTCTCCCTCGTGGATGCTGAGCTCTTCTCCTGCATTAAGCAGGAAAAGCAGGGAGCCTCCAGCACACCAGTGCCAAGCTGAGGAAAAGCTGCACTGCTCCAGCTGGTGACTGGCTCAGCCCTGGCCCCGTGGTCAATAATTCAGAGGGAAGAGCAAGGAGACACTCGAGAGTGGAGCAGATTTCTCTGCGGGCACCTGCAGGTTGTGTTTCTGTAGCTGCCAATCACACCCTGCAGGTTGTTGTGCTGTCAGTCACCCGGGCAGGTGAGCTCAGGGTGAGATTTGTGAGGGAGTGAATTAATCCTGGTTCTGCCTCTGCATGTGAAAGCCAAAAATACCAGGGAAAAAAAAACCCCTCAGCTCGGATTTAACAACTTGGAACTGCTGGAGAGGGAAAACCCACAGGGGTCAGCTGGATGGTGGGAAAAGGGACATGGATACGAAGAGAATATTGGATATTGCTTGGGATTCAGCCTCCTGGAGGGGTGGATCTGAAGGTGCAGAGTTCCAAAGACCACTGGCACCCCTGGAGGGACAAGAGAGCACCCCAAACATTCAGAGGTGTGTATTTTATACTGGGAAGGTGACAAAATGGTGCCTGTGGAATGAAGTTACAGGGCAGAGCATCTTTCCTACTGCACTCCTCGTCCCCCAAGGGAAATATCCCATGGTTTAACTCTGCTCTTCCACCTCACCTGCAAGTTCAAGGCCTGGATTTGTTCTTTCAACCTCAGGAGGGAAAAATTCCCTCCCCTGCCTGGTTTTACTCCTGGAGTTCAACCAAAAGCTCACTCACCCCTCTTCTGCATGAAGATGAAGAGGTCATCCAGGAATTCCTTCCGCTCGGGATCGCTGTCCAGTTCGTAGAGCTGGGGGGAAACGAACCAAAATGAGGGCACAATCCACAGGGAGACAGAAAACAAAGGGATATTGGCTTCCTGCAGGGTGGTGTTTGCACTGGAGGGGCGAAAGGAAACCACAGGCAAAGGGGGAAAACAAGGAGAGGTTCCTGAGGAACTTGGTGGCCACGGCTGTGACAGTTTGAGGAGCCTCGTTCAGCCCCTCAGGAATTTATCCAGGCACAAAGCCTGGCATCCCAAAGGGAACAGGATTCCCAAGGTCACTAAGGGTGGAAAAGATCTCCAAGATCACCAAGTCCAACCTCTGTTAATGGCACTGCTGCAGAGCAGGGTTTGAAGCCACCTGGAAGCAAAGGGGATAGGAACTCTGAGGATGAGCTGGGAAGGAAGAGGACACAACCACAAGGGAGGTGACAGTGGCTTGGGGCACATCAGTGGGACCTCTGTGGCAGCAGGGGGGTAAAACTTCTCGGCAGCTTCTCCAAAATTCACAATTCCTCCTTTCAGGGATTGTCACATAAGTGCCAAACTCCCAGAAGGAGGAGATGAAAGGGCAGAGCTTTCCCTGTGCCTGGCAGGGAAGGCTCCTCTAAATAAACCTTTAAAAATAGCAGAAACCAGCCTAGAATCAATTTGCTGCAGAAATCATTTTTACCAGAAGGCTTGAAACCTCCCAAGCAATTAAAATAAAGTTCCACAGGCAGTGTATCCCAAAAGAGAAGGGCTGCACGTGAGCGTTATCCCAGGATTTTTCAGAGGGCACAGGCGCCAGTGTCCAACCACTGCTGGAACAGCAACATCCAATTTGCACCTCCTAGGAATCCTGGGAGGCCAGGAAGGGACAGGCTCAAGTCAGGCTCTCCCTGAGATCCAGGGGGATACAGAACAAGAAAGGAGACAACGCTGAACATGAAGAATTTAATTCCATCTCCTGGAACGATCCTGCACCACTCCACGGGAATTTCTTATGCTGGTTGTAGCTCCTCTTGTGGAGCAGCTCAACAGAACAGCAAAGATTCCTTGGGAAATGGGAATTTCATCCTCTCTGTGGGCACTGCAACTACTTGGTGCTCATCTGGTCCAAAGGAGAGGGGCTTTTGGGGCTGATTTCCTGGGAAGCTCTGGGAAGAGCAGAGCCAAAGAAGAAAGAGCTGCCTTAGTTTAAGATGAATTCCCACAGCTGCTGTGACACATTCAAATCCATGAGGTTCCAGAGGGAAAATGTTCTTCTCCATGCTGGAGAAAGCCTGGACTGAAGATTTTAGATGTCAAAAGTTATTAATTCTTAGTCCAATCTATCCCAGTGCGAGGCAACCGAACAGCCCCAAACTGCAGGACAAAGGAGTTTTCCCACAAATCCACTACAGAGGAATAGTGAGGACTCTGTGGTCCTCCTCTGTCATGGATCAGGGAGAGAATTCCCCAAATTACTCCTTCCTCAAAATCCCCACGACCAGACTGACCTTGGCAAAGTCTCTGGAGATTTCTCTCCCTCGGCATCCGTCGCCTTCGTCGCTCCAGGTCACGCTGCCGTTCTGGGGAGGGAAAAAGGCAAGGATGAAAGGATTCCCGAGGAAAGGCTTTGGGGACAATTCCAGAAAGCTTGAAAATGTGCAGTTTTAGGCACAAACACATGGAAAAGCAGCTGCTTTTAGCCCAAGGTGACAAGGAAGACGGGGGGCATTTGTGCTTTTGTCACAGCACATTTTCCTGGGATGGGAAAGTGGCATTTCCCGTTCCAGCCACATTCCCTCATCTTCTGAAGAGAAGGATGCCAATTCCTCTGCAGCAGGTGCTCTGGAATGAGGTCCAACACCTACAGAGGTGCTGCTTTTGCTCCTCGTTGTCCATCTTTTTTCCAAGGGCACATCCCAGAGCCCCTGGTGAAAGGTGTTCCCCTTCCTTCCCCTTCTCTAGGTGACACCCAACACACCTGGAAAAGCCCTGCTGTCCTCCCCATGCTTCCCTACAAAACCAAGGCCAGAAGGAGGGGAATAATCCCTCTGGAAAGCTGCTTGCCAGCCTAGGACCCTCACTCCTGGGAGGATGTGGATTTTCCCCAGAGAAATGGAAAGCTCGGCTTTGCTGGATTAAGGTTCATTAAAAGGATTAGTCTGGTTAGGCCCTATTCCACTTGGGAAATCACCACCCTGGAATGATCAACCAGCAGCTCCAGCTGCATGGCAGGACCAGGACGATCCTGACATAAACTCAAGCATCCTGAAACCACCAACTCCATGAAGTTCCAGTCCAGATGTGCCGGGAAAAGGAAAGAGAAGAGCCAAACCCACCCGGCAAATCCACCCCGGCAAACACACGGATAGAAAAGGTTCCAGCATCCCCAAAGCCAAGCCCTGGGAATTCAGGAGGTGCTCCAGTGTCCCAAATCCCAGAGTCATCTGGCTGTGACACACACATTGAATTAGGAAGATGAATAGCTCCTGTCAGGGCCGGGCACAGCTCCGGCCCCCGATCCACATGCCCGGAATGAGCTGCCCTAATGCCTGCTGATTTGGTTTGAGCCAGTAATTCCTGCTGGAAAGTCAATTATCCAGTGAGTCCCATCAACTGAGAGATATTTAATGGGGGATTATTGCCACTTCTGTTATGTCAGCTGTTTATTACAGCAGATCAATTCCCAGCCCTCTCCAGGAAGGGATCTGTGGGTTTGTGCACGGGAGGGTTCATCCCGGTGTCCTTTCTCCTGGAGTCTCTCTCCAGCAGAGATGAAACCCATAGGTTTTTTGGTTAATTATGGAAGCATCCAGCTGCTCCCAAAACCCCACTGACTGTTCACTGGGATCAAATCTGAGAACAGTCAGAATCAGACAGAGGCAGCAGCAGGTATTTCCCATCCTCGATTTTGTACTCCAGGGATTTGTGAAGGTTCAGCTTTCTGACCCTTTTTTTTTTCACTGATTCCTTCCCAAGTTTGCCTTTGGATATAAATCCAAAGGTGCTCCAAGCAGCAAACCACTTGCTCCCACAGGGAATTCTGGTCATGCTGAGAGCTTATTCCGCTACATTTGAGGGCAGGGACAAGAAAGAAGAGGCTTAGAGGAGACAATTCCCTCCTGCCAGTAGGTCTGAACTTGGGATAATTTCCAGGAATAAAACTCTTAAGGGGGTTAAAGACTCTTTAGATGTTAGAAAGTTAAACAGAACAAGTTTTGTTTGTTCTCTATGAAGGAAAAAGAGTAATTAGAAAATGACAGAGAATAAGCAGAATAAATCCATCATACTTCCCACAGCTCCCTCCTGGGATCTCGGGAGCACAGGAGTGATGCTCCCCCACATCTCCCTAAGGAAAAGGAGCTTAAAGGGAGCTGAGGCCATGAGGGTTTGGCCATATGTCCACGAAATCAGCAGAGATGGACCTCACCTGGTGTGACACGGAGTGAGCTGAGGTGAGGGGCCACTGGCAGCATTAGCACTTCCTCCTGCTGGAGCTGGAAAGGTTTAAAGCCACTTCCCACTTCCCACGTGAAGGGGATAAGGAGAGGGCTCCTCACCCAGCCCGGAGCAGGCGTGGGATGTGGAGATGTGGGCATGGAGCACAGGGTTGGTTTGGAGGGAAGAGCATGGAATGTCAGCTCAGCAGCAGGGAATAAAGCTGTATTTATCCATCCAGGCCTTTTCCCAGGCCTCAGCTTGGATCTGGAGGGAATATTCCTCACCAGAAACTCTGGGGCCGTGCCAAGGCTACAGCCCAAGACACCAAATATCGGCAGCGATCCCAATGGAGACTCCAGCACAGGGAAATCACCACAGAGCTCCAGAGGTGCTCCACATGCAGAATGAACTCCCTTCTCCCCAGCAAGAGAGCTCAGCAGGAGCTCTGGATGCACCTTCCCTGCTTGGAAAACAACATTCCCCTCTGCTGAGCAGCCTCCTCCGCAGGAACCTGAGGAATCCACATATCCCAGCAGTCATTAAAAGACCTTTGTATAAGCCAGGCTGTAGTGGCAGGAAGGAAAAAAGCCCTGCTCAGAGAGGCAGGTTGTTCCCTGGAGAGAGCCCTCCACCCCTCTGCATCCAGGGAATTTGCTGACGTTTGACAAGCAGCCCTTGCGGTGCCACGGGCAGGAATTTCCCAGCTTTCTCACAGGAAAAGGTGGTGGAAGTGGCACTGGATGTGCCCAAAGCCCTGATGCAGAGGGGTTGGGAAGGGCTGCCCACCTTCCCGAGCTGCTGGCAGAGCCATGGATCCTTCCCTGTGCCACAGACACCGCCGAGGCCACCGGAGCCCCTCCCGGCCGCCCCCTCCCCGTGAGGCTGCAGGAGCAATTATATCCAGACCTATTTTGGGATTACTCCCTAACCACCTGGAATATCTTATTAGAGGGAAGCTCAGATGTCCAGAGCAATTTTGGTTTCCAATCCCACGTTAGAGTTAACCCTGAGTTGCCGAGCAGATGGAGGAGGAGGTGACAAACACTTCCCACTCTTTCCAGGACAAAAACCTTCCAAATGAGGAATAAACTCCTGGCACGAAACCCAAACTCGTTCTGCACCTCCTCACTGCAGAGCTCCACTTTGGACAGAGGTTTTAGGCCGGGAATCTGCTGAAATATCCACCTAAGGATGAGGCTGAACGTCCAAGGAAACCCCTCCCTTGCCCCGTGGGTTGAGTCAATGAAAAGGGACAGGGGCGGCAATTTCAGGATTATCGGAGAATCCCCAGAAATTCCTTCTGTGGGCAGAGTTAAGCCTTAGGAAGTGAAACAGATGCTCTTAGAAAGAAAACTGTTGTAGTACAAAGCCCTGATAAGATCAGGGCTGCTGCCCCGAGCTGCAAGTTCTCAGGCACGGAGAGCCAAGAGGTAATTACTGCCCACACCAGCTCCTCCGGAATGGGAATAATGGGAATCAACCCTGCCCGGCCTTCCTAATGACAGAGCTCAATTCAACATCCCCCAGCTTCAAAGGCAGCCCTCGAAAACATTTTAGTGATTTCAGGAATGGCAGGGAGGATGGGGAAGGGAAGGAAAGGGCTGAAGTTGAACCGATTAATTACAGTTTTTTTATTAAGCTCTTTTTATGCGTCCCCATGACCAACGCTCTGCCAAACAGGAATCTGCTTCCTCATCCTTAAGGAAAAGCTGGGCTCCCTGTGTATGACTCCTGTTCCCAAATACTCAAGAGGAATTAACCAAAACCCGAGTGACAAGATTTGTCTGGTGCTGTTTGGGGTGGGAAGAGGAATTCTCACTGCCAGCCCAGAGTCGCTGATTTACCCTCGAGTGAGAAAAACACAAGTGCAAGGAAACAACACATTCCAGCTCCTTCCACCTCCTGTCTCCAGCTTGACTTCCTGGGAACTGGCACTGAAGGAGACAAGCTGCCACTATTCCTATAAATATGTGGAGCACCAGAATAAATCCTAAAACGAGCCGTATCTTCCTCAGGATTTAAAGGAACTCCTTTTCCTGCCACTGCAATGTAACTCACCTATGGAATTGCTTCTGGAGGTGTAGAGCTGGGGGAATCCTCTGAACCTAAATCAGGGATTTCAAGAAAAGCAGCAAGTGGCAAATTAAGAATTCAGATCTGTCACTACAGCAGAAGAGAAACCAGATATTTACTCTCAGCTGTGAATGAAGAGTCTCCTCCCACTGCATCATAAAAGGGAAAATACCCAGTGACACACAAAAGGATCTGAAAATCCAACCCTGAGTCAGGCCCTGGGCAAAAAGCAGAGTGTGAAATGCCACTTTTGTATCCCTGGGACCTTCCCCCTCCTGGATGAAGGAGTCTGTCCCGGGCAGCACCTCCACACACACCACTCGAAGCACATACTTCAGGTTATGGAATCCCAGCCACTCATTCCTGGAGCCTGGAGCAAAAGCACAGTAATTATTTTAAGCTGACTTATCTTAATAAACACCGTGACCTCTGTGAAAGTTTAGGTCAGGATTTTTCAGGAGTGGCTGGTGATTTCTGGGAAGCTGCCGGGAGACATCCCCAAAAACCAGGGCACCGGGAAGGCCGGTGCTTTATGGATACTCACCTTGCTCCATGGGAGAAGGCACGGAGCAGCAGCTGATGCCTGAAAATCTGGGATTTCTTTTCACATTCCTGACAAAATTGCTGGTGCTGCTCAGCAGCCTCGGTGGGATGGGAGGAAGCGGCACCAGGCTGTGCTCCCACCTTTCCTACTCAGCTTTCCCAGGAAACAGCAGCATCCCCAAGCAATGTGAGCACCCATGGGATGAGGGCCCAACAGCCAATCATCCACCAAAACCAACATTTGCACCCATGGAATTAAAACCTCATTTTTCCTCAAAGACAGGCAGTGCCCAATGCTCTTTTCCAAGAGCTGGGATGGATTTCAGGGGATTCCAGCGGGTCGGAGGAGCGAACGGAGCATCCCCCCCAGCAATTCCTTTTCTCTCACCTCCACTTCCTCGGAATTTTGTGCTGACAAGATTCCCTGTGCCATGAGCTGAGCCAGCTCTTTTGCCTGCAGCCTGGTCCTACAATTTTTTCCTTGGCTGTCTGGGACCAAACAGAAGTGGCTCCGTTTTCCTGGTGGCTCCCATCTTTCTGTCACCTCCCTGTCCCACCCCTTCCCGGCAATCCCAGCCTCACACTCCCAAGGGACATTCTTCTCCAAGGCTTCCAGAAGAACAAGCCACACTTGGAATAAGAAATAAAGCCACTTTTCCTCCCAGTTCCATAAGCACCAGCCATTCTGCATCCCAGGAATACTCCTGGAGCAGGGCACAGGACTGGTAAAAGAAGCTAAAAAGAAAAGCCTGATTCAGGAATAATTCTGGAAGCAAAGTGGAAAATGCAGGCACTTCTCTGTTTTATCCTGGGTTTTCTGCCCATTAAAGACAAAGAGCAAAGAAAAAAGCTCATCCCTTTAAAATGTGCCTGGAAATGAAAAATCCCAGAGAATTAAGCTGCCAGTCACAGCTCCCCACACAATTCTCCCCCTTTCCTGCCATGCCAGGCCCCCCTGGTTTATTCCCCATGTATCCCCCTGCTCCCCAGCTCTGAACTGGGAACAGCAGTTCCATTTTTACCCCCACTATGGATCCAAGTCACTCCATCTCCAAAGGCTGTGCCAGGAGACAACGCTTTGGGACAACATGGGAACCTGCCCATGATTTCCCACCCTCCAGAGCACACCCCTGCTATTCCTTTATAACCCATCCCTTAACTTGATTTCCACGGATTCCTCCAATTCCTGCCTTTCCCTGCCTCCCCAGCAGTAAAGCAGATTAACACAGCAGCAGGAGTTTTTATTTTAGTTTTTCCTGCTGAAAAAGAAAGAATAAATTGGCCTAAAACCAGATTAAACTGCGACCTCCTCCCAAAACACTCGAATGGGCCAAACCACATAATGCCAATTGTAGAATAATGTTTTATTCCTTTTTTTTCCCCCTCTTCCACAAGAGCCAAGACCAGCTCTGACCGGTTCTATGGTCATTGCCCTTCCCAGAATGCCCAGTAAGACCTGCAGGACTCTCACAAGGGAAGCCAGAAGCACCAGCTGAGCAAGAAACAAAACCAGCCACGGACTCAACTGAGGTTATTTGGCTTTTTAAAGAAAGTGATCCCTTAAGACCTGAGCCCTGCCTCCTCCTCCCCACCCAGAGCCCTGAAAGAGGAAGTTTTCACCACTCCCATCCAGTAAATTCTGAGGCAATGGCCCCTGACCGACAAACCCACCTCATTTCCCTACAGGAGCTTGAGCAACTCCCTTTTCTCCACCCAGCCCCTCTGGTGAAGCAAACACAAGAGAAAAACCAGCAGCAAGAGCTTCCCCCGCGTGTTTTACAGCCCCAGCACTCCAAGTGCCATTCCCTGAGGAGCTCCTGCCACGTGCACTGCTGGGGGAACACCCACCTGCTCCCCAGGAACAGCTGGGGAGGGAAAGACCCCAGTAATCCACTGAAATACCCACTTACAACAAAGGAAATAATTCCATGATCCTCTGGCACTTCTCTACAAGGAGTAGTAATTCTCTAGTCAAACATGGAATTAACCTCCTACGAGGCAGCAGCAAGCTGGCTCCTTCCTTCCTTCCTTCCTTCCTTCCTTCCCACACATGAAATATAAAGTGGCTCTTGCTCCCAGGATTAGGGCACATTTCCCTGCCTGCCCACACCACCAGCCAGAAATCCAGAGTTCCAGTATCCCAGAAATCTGACACAAAGGGGCTGCGGATGCTGGATGAGAATTAACTCGAGTGAGACGTTAGCAGGGAAGCGTCTGCACCAAAAATACCCCACAGATCCCTCCCCACAAAAGTCCTCACAGACCGGGGGTTCCCCCATCCCAAGCAAACTTCTTGTGGAATTTCTTTATGAAAGAGACCACACCAGGGAAGCATCGCCTCCCCATGCACTTCCAGGCTAAGAACTCCTCAGGCTGGTGGGATATGGTGATTTTTAGGAGGAGGGAATGGTGGCACTGACCTGTTTGAGCTGCTCGTCCAAGCGCCAGGCGGGGCGCGCGGCCGGGGACCCGGAATGGGGCTGTTTAGCAGTGTCTTTACCCTGTTCTTCCTTGCCCTGCTGGGCCCCCCGTGGGTGCCCCGGAGCCAGGAGAGGGCTGGAGGTAGAGGCCACTCTTTGGTTGGGATGGGTGACTTTGGGAGCACGGAAATACTTGAGAGCGGGGCAGCTTTCTTTGCCGGTCACCTCAGCGCCGTCCTCCAGCTCGGCGCAGTCTTCTTCATCTTCCTCCTCCTCCTCTTCTTCCTCATCTTCCTCTTCCTCCTCCTCGTCGTCCGGCTCGGAATTCATGCTGCTCTGGTCGAAGGGCCGGGCGGGGCCGGCCGGAGGAGGGNGCTGCTCCACCACCGCTTCCAGCTTCATCCCGCCGTTCGCATGGCTGGCGGCAGCGCGCCGGCTCCGGCTTTATCCGGCACGGTTCGCGCCCCGGCCTTGGGAGACGGGCGCGATCTGGGAGGGAGACAAATATTTGTCCGTATGAATATAAAGTGCTTTCATCTTTTCCCCAGGAAGGGGATAAATAGAGTGCAAAGCCAGTGCTCTTTCCTGTGCAGGAGACCGTGAAACAATCAGCTCCATGTTTAACAGCCTCGGGCTCCAACTTCCATTCAATTTTCAGACTGTTTAATTGTATTTTCGAGCCGGACACATTTGCTGGGACCTCGCTCTGCTATACCCCAAAGACACCATCCCGAATGCCTTTGTCCAGGCACAAGCCTTCCACGCTTCCTAAATAATTACTTTTGAAAGGTCAGGTTTAGGATTTGGTGCTCCTGGAATACTGCCTTAAAAGGAGACAGCCAGGATGAGCTTGACCATATTTATATAAAAACCAGGCAGGGATTTGTCACACATGGTTATCCCTAAATTCTTCCGTGCTCTCACTCCACTACTAAATCCTTGCCTCTTTATAATAACAAATAAATATATTTAGGCATTATTTTTCCCAAGGAGATGGAGATGGGAGTACGGCAAAGCCAGCTGAGCACCGAGCAACTCCAGCCTCGGGATCCCGGAGTTTCCAGCGCATCTTAAGCCCCATCCGTGTCCTCCCTTCAATTTTCCCAGCCTAAGGACCCCGGGAGCTTTCCCAGCTCTCCATTTTGACCTGCTGAGCCAGCACTTGAGCAAAGACCAACAGAGCAGCCCCCGGCTGGAAGCACAGCTCGGGATAAATCCTGGAAAGACGACGGCGCCGTTAATCCCCAGCCGCTAAAAGGACCGTGTGTATTTTGGACTTTGTGTCACCCGCTGGCCCTGCTGACAAAGATCGTCCTCCTCGGGGGGAAAAGACGATCAAACACATCCCCCTTGCTGCCCTTCAAGGTTGGTGGGTATCAAAATACAGCCAGCTTGGAGAAACAAAGGAAAAGCCAACTACAAACAAGCTCCGAGCTCCTGCCACCTCCCACCGTCCCGTTTACAGCCAGCACGGGGCTACTCCAGCCACACACTAGGGAAAAAAGGGATTATTTTGCTAAAAAACGTTGCAAAACGGGCAGGATTCTGCTCTAAAGGAACCGATAACCTACCAGGCAGCAGTTTTCCAAGTGAGAGAGAACTTCCAGCATCCCCAGAGCATCCCTAGGTGCTCAGACAGCGTCTCCCGGATGAAGCGCTCCGTGCCAAACTCATTTTTCCCTCTCTCTTTCTTCCCTAAATAACAGCTGGGTTTGCCCAGCTCCTTTTTCCCTCTGCAAACTCTTCCCTAAAGGAGCAGCCCAGCCCCAAAAAGCAGAGGCTGGCTGGTGCAGCTGCACTTTTACCTGCGGGGCAGCACCGCCTGCAAGAGCCACCCCACGGAGTGGATTAGCAGGGTGGATGTCAGGAGCAATATCCCGCCCTCCCTGGCAGCCGGGAAGAGTCCTCGGGAAGGCACAACCATCTGGCCCCGCACACACAAAGCGGCCAAGACCCCCGCCCCAGGCCGGCCCTGGCTGGGTGTTGTGGAGCTGGGGTGTCACCTGTCGCGCCCGGGGGACACTCCAGGGGACACCTCGGGGAGCGTTGAGGGTGATCGATGAGGCGAGAGCGGCGGAGCAAACACGGCTCAGGTGCAGCAGCAACACCCAGGAATGCGGCACCCGCGCTGCCTGCAGCCCGGGCACAATGGTGGGGCAGGTCGGGGCAGGATGGGCGCCGCGGAACTCCGGGAAAAGGGGGATTTGGGGACAGCGAACACAGCCCTCGGCGGGGATCGGTGCTGTGGGGGACACGCAGCGAGTTCGCAGCCGGTTTTAAGGCAAAAAGGTGGTGGTTTGCTCACGTTAAATCGCGGTTTCGGGACAGAGCTTGAGGTGACAACTGGAACTGGATTAAAACCATAAAACCATCGCAGGTTTTCAGAGCCTCAGCGCGGCTGTTTGCTCGCTTTTGCTGTCCCTGCCCTACTTTTTCTGTCCCTCCCTCGCTTTTAGTGTCTCCCCCCTCACTTTTGGTGTCTTTCCCTCGGTTTTTGTGGCTCTGCCCCGCCTCAGGCAGGGCAGGGACCGAGTTCAACCCCCCGCACCAGCCTCTGCGGGGCTTTAAACCCCCCCGAGAGCCCGCTCATTAAACCGCCCCTCGATTTCCATTTTTAACGAGCCCTTTCATCCAGCAGCCCTTTGATTCCAGTTTTTAACCGGCTTCCTTAGGAAGCAGCGCTTGGGAAGACCTTTTCCAAGCGGGAACCACCTGAAAGAGTTAAAGCCGCAGCCAAGCAACGCCGGGGGCCGGTAAACAACCCCAGCGATGACCCCCTCCTTCTACCGGAGACCCCAAAACCACCCGGCCTTAACGGGAATGACGACGGGCTCCAACCCTCCCCTCACGGGCAAGCACCGAGGGCGGGGGGGCCGTGCCGCGACCCCCAAACCACCCCCCCTCG
>VZRJ01007033.1:0-26667 GCA_013397565.1 Ptilonorhynchus violaceus
CCCTTACTCACGGGCGCAGTGTCCCGGGCCCGTGGCGCTGCACAGTGCAGGAATCAGGGAAAAGTTGCCCCCTGCCCTGAGGGGTCATGCCTTAGGGAATGTCAAGAGCACTTTTAAGCACTTAAAGATTTATAAGTGTGTATAAAATAAATTAAATAATTAAATATATTTAGATGTGTGTAAATAGCCGAAGGGGAGGGCTCAGAGCAGGGCCCAGGCTCTGCTCCGGGGGGGCCAGAATGGCCCCAGAGAAACGGGCAGGGACTGAGCCCAGGAAGTTCCCCCTGCACAGGAGGCAGAACTTCTGCCCTGGTCAGGGACCGAGCCCTGAACAGAGACCAGAGAGGCTGTGGAGTGTCCCTCGCTGGGAATATTCCAGAGGAGCCTGTACACACTCCTGGGTGACCCTGAGACAGCAGGGAGGTTGGAACCAGTGACCCACTGTGGTCCCTTCTAACCTGATCCATCCTGTGATTCTGTGATTTGTTTGCTGACAAGTCTTTTAAATGGTGATTATTGAGTGTTACTCCTTTCTCCTTTCCCCAAACCCCTTCCAGGAGTCCAGCATGGAAGAATTTAAAGATGCAAGTCCACCTGAGGAGTTACTCAATCACCTGAAGCTGTCAGATCAGAAGCCTCCAGAGACTGGCCCCAGCGATGCCCAGAAGCCCCAGAGCTCTGGACGTGGCTGTGCCCCGTCCTCAGGCCAGGATCCTGATGAGTGTTTCCATGACTGTCAGGACTCCTTTGAGGCCAAAGGACCCGTGCTGGATGATGAAGGGAATGTTGAGGATGAAGGCAGTAGCTCGAGGAAGCAGACAGAACTAGATGAAGAATACTTGCTAGAACTAGAGAAAGATCTGCCAGAGGAGGAGAAACAGGTAATGCACAGCACCAGGGTTGGGTGTGAAATGTTTTCAGCCAATGTTTTGAATGTGACTGACACAAAAATGGACCTTTAAAGCCCTCGTGTGTCTGGTTTCACTGTTCTAAATTGCCTCTTTTAGGTAACAAATGTTTGTAGCTCTCCTTGCTGTTCTGAATCATCACATTGCAGTGCAGATTTTGTGTGCCTTGAGCAGTGTGTGAGGGGACTGTGACTTAGAGGTTATAAGGGACAAAAATCTCCCTGTTCCTTAGTGTGTGTGCATCCATTGTTTTCTCTGGATTACCTGCAAGGTGCTCTTCCAAAACTCATAGCAGATTCCAGGATAGTTTTCCTGAAAGGTCGGTTTAGGTAATCCAGACAGCTGGGATTAAATCTGAGTGTATCCCTATGGATTACTTGGGCTTTAATCAAACAAAACCCATTAAATGTGTGGGTTTGTTTGCCTTCAGTGCAGTCACATTGGACAAACTCATCCTACAGCAGGGAAGAGAAAAATGCAGTTTTTCATCTGTAGAATAGACCTTTGTGTTAATGTAGAAATTCCTTGAGGTGGGAAAGCAATATTGGGGAAGGACAACATGGAATACAGTCTCCTTGAAGCAGGAATGGGACTAAATGTGGTTTTTGTCTCTGCTGGACCTGGTGGAAGTCCCTTTATATCTCTCTGTCTCAGTGTTGACTCTAAAATGGGCAGAATGATGCAGCCAGTTGTAATCCAATAATGAATAACAGGGGGGTGGAAATCTCAGGAGGTTTTCTGGGCCATCCTTTGGAGGTTTTGAGCCCAACCCCCTGCCCAAAGGCAGATGGAACAGATGGGCCAGAGGCAGGGGGATCTCTGGCACAGCCCCTCTGGCTCCCTGTGCTGCTGTTCAACCACACTCACACAGAAACTTTTGTCCTGTATTGAATTAGAATTTCCTGTATTGCAGGGCCCTGACCATCCTGGGGGCCTCCCCTGGACTCCCTCTGGGAAGTCAATGTCTTGTTGTTGTTGTAGGAGGGAGTTTGTTTGATTTGGGGTTTCTTGCCCAAAACAGAGCATTTTCTCCAAATGGATCTCTCAGCTGCTGAACAGAGGGCAAAAATCACCTTCCTTGACCTCCTCACACACAAAAACCATCTCGTTGCCCTTGGGTTTTTTCCAGTTTGAGTGAACAGTCCCTTTTTTCTCCTTGTATTTATTCCTGTACAAGGAGCTCTGTCATTGTGAGTCACACTGGGGCTGCAGCAGCCTGGGACTTGAGAGTTTCACAGAAAAAATGCTAAAAGCTGGAGGGAAATTATGTTCTAGAACTAAACTCCAGAAAGAGCAGCAAGCCTGGCAATTGACTGTCTGAATTTTCATGTTGCTCTTGGTTTTGTTGTATTTTTAGATAATCATTTATTCTGCACATGGATCTTGGCCTGCTGTCAAATGACCAAAATAATTGGGAATGGTGACTCCTGGCACTCAGCTTTGTGGAGCTCCACTGAGAGGGGCTCTGGGAGTGCAAAATAACAACTGCTTCAGACTGGGAGGATTTCCTTAGAGAAAGGCTGGAGGCAGCTGCAGCCCTAGTCTTTCTGTGGGTTTATTTCCAGTGAGACTGAGAAATTCTGCCCTTCGGGGTGGCTTGTGATTATTTCTACCCAAACTGAGGGATTCTGTCTCTCACCAGCACCAGAAGCTTTGGATCAGCAGTTCTTTGTTTATATTCCATGGAGAGATTTCTGACTGGATTTTATTGCAGGCTTTCAAAGGCAGCAGGTTTTTTCTCTAACAAGATATTGTTGGTATCAAGCAGAGCTGGAGAACTCTGAATACAGAGAAGAATCAGGAGCTCAGACAGTTGTTACAGCCACTGGAGTGGCCCATTCCATCAGCTTGCCCTGGATAGGTCATTCCTGAATTGCTGCTCCAGCTCTCCTCATTGTACTTGGTATTGATGGCACAAATTTATTTTTAAACGTGAAACATTCTGTATATTCTGATGATGAAAAGAGTCTTTTAAATGCTGCAGCTTTTAAGCAAAAGTCCTGCAGTCACACTCCGAAAACAGTGCTGTACATTCATTTATTCAGAGCTTTTCACACATTTCAAGCCTCCTTCCAATTACTCAAAAGGGTTTTTTTTGAGAAGGACAACGTGATTTTTATTTTTTTTTTAATTGCAGCTGCAGCAAACGAGACAGAAACGTTCAGAAGTGTTTCTTTGGCCGCTGGGGTTGGGAGCAGCCTCTCAGCAGGGCTGGGGTTGCGCTCAGGGGTTGTTCTGCGCTGTGCTGGCAGCCTCAGTGCGGGTGTGCAGCGCAGCGCTGGGGGCAGTGATTCCCAGGGAAATGGAGCCGTATTTTTAGATCAAGGGCAGCGCTGGTGAGAGCAGACATCAAACAGCAGCCTGGTGCTGGCACCCAGGAGATGGATTTGGTTTGACTGCTTGTCCAAAGAACAAAAACTCCCCGGGAGCTGGTGCTGCAGCACCGACCATCCGCCGTGGACTCGGGGCACACGGAGAGCCGGAGGTAGCCCCGCTCCCGTGGAATTCATGGAGCTACAGCTTCCTCGTTTGGGGATTCTGTAAACAAAGCCCATTGTTGTGTTTAACAGCGGCAGTACACGGGTTCCATGGCGGGATGCTCTCCGATAATGGGCTGTGGGAGAAGCCTCTCATGTATCCTGGAGCTGCAAAGGCAGGTTCTGCTCCTGGCTCTGGGTGTTCATTGTCAGATTTCCACAGCAGAAATACTCCGAGGCTGCTGCAGAGATCAGAGGGAAGGAGCAAGTGAGGGGTTGTGGTTTTTCTCTAATTATATTTCAAGAGCCCCGTACAGCGAGGTTTTTAATGTTAAGCAACAGGAATTCCTTCCAGGGAAACAGTAGGGACACCCTAAGAAATCTTCTCTGCACAGTGAAGCAAAATAAGACCTTGCAGGGATATGAGGCCACAAACCTGTAAGAAGTGTTCTTAAAAACAGAGGGAGCACCAAGCCTGGTTCCTTGCCTGGGTTTGCAACTGAGCTTTTTAAGGATTTCAATTCGCTTTTAGAGGGTTTTGTTGTTGTTCACAAGCCCTGCTGCTGCTGCCTCAGCAGAGGCACCGAGCAGTAAATTGCTTTTGATGCATTACAGGCAGATTGTTCTGGGTGCTTGTCAGTGACAGTGATGGCTTTGACGTTGGGCTGCTCTGCAGAATTAATCCGAGGACACCCAGCAGCTGTTGCAGGGTCATTGTTCCAGCCTGCCCCGTCCTCTGCTCAGGGACACCCTTTCACTGTGGGTTTATCCAGTGTGGGAGTCAAACCCCTCAGCTCTTCCATCGTGGCAGATGTTGTCTTGTTCCGAGGCAAGGACTTCAGCCCCTGGCCTGGGAAACTTTGTTTTGGATGTAGAACCCCTTGTTCTGTCAGACACTGCAGTAAATATCAAATATTCCTCCTAAGCAGTTCCTTCTCTGGGTTTTCCATGTGCACTGGACTTCCAGCTGGCTGGAATCACTCTCAGAATTCCTGTTCTAACAGCAGGAAGTGTGTCAGCAAGACAGGAAGAGGAGATGCTTGAGGAGTGCCTTGTGAGCAGTTCTGTGGGAATTAGGTGGAACTGATTTTGAGAAACAGGATTTTTGAGTTATACTGAAATTCTTTCTGGGCTAAACAGTAAAATTTCTTTTATCCCTGTTTTCTGCAGGCTCTAGGATATGTTAGAGAACATTGTCTTAATGAAGACATTTCCTTTAAGCTGCCCCCTCCTCACCCTTTCTTTCCTCCCTGGTTGATCCCATTGTTCTCCATAAAGGGAAGCTCCTGTATAGAATAAAACATCCTGTTATATTTTCTGAGTTAACCAAAGCTTGGGGAAGAACATTTGAGAAGTGTATCTGTGTGTGCTGGAGTCATTAATTCCAAGAGCTGGTGAGAAAAATTTGAATAAAAGCTGGCATTATAATCTCCCTGTGTGATTTAGAATTCTTTGAGTCACATTTTTAAACAAACAGTCCTTTGCTGAGTGACAATTTGATAGGAATAGGGGAAAAGTCTCCCTTCACCTCCCTTTGAGTGCTGCTGTCTGATTTTTTCTTGTATCCAGTGTTGCATTTCTCTGGCAGAGGCTGATCCTGTCAAATCGAGGCCTTTTCCACTGGTGGTGATGGATTTACGGCCGGCTCCACTTTTCCTCCCTGAGGCTGTTGCCTCTGGAGCAGGGAGGATGAATGGCACTGCTGTCACTCAGGCAGGGGCACAGTTAGTCTGGGCTTAACTGGAGCTGTCAGGGGGGCTGTGACCTCCTTCCTTCCCTGTGTCTGCAAGAGCTGCTTCCAGTTGTGTGGAATTCGGTGATTTGGCAGTAGAAAGAGTAAAGTTCTTTTCCATGGAATCCCAGGGAGCAGAGCCAGGCCAGGCCTCTCCCTGACATTGCCCTGGAACCTCCCAAGTGCAGCTTTGGCAGTTCTCAATATTTAAAAAAGGAGGGTTTTTTGGTGACTCCAACCTTAAATTGCAATTCAAATCCTTGGATGCAGAATAGAGCAGTAGCTTCCCAAAACTGCAGGGGGAAGCAGACAACTGCTAATGAACCACTTGGAACTGGCATTGGAAGCTGAGAAATGCATTCCTGATCTGTTTAAATTCCTTCTTCCTGTGCCCCCTCTGAACTCCAGGAATTTGGAATTCCCTGGTTTTGGTGACCTTCCCAAGGGTGTGAGGTGCAGGTTCACTGTAAGCAGAGTTCCTCTAGAACTGGAGCCAGGAACAATTCCCCAGCAAAGGGAAATCAATGGATCAATCCAATCCCAGAGGAAGTGTCATGGGAAGTGTCACAAACTGAGGCTGTTGTTCCTTCAGCTCCCTCTGGCTGTGCAAGGATTTCACTTCCACTTTTATTGTCTTGGTCCCTTCCCAAGCAAACAGTGGAAATGTGTCTTCTCTAATGGTAGAATAATGCTTTCATAAAAATTATATTCAATATACAAAAATAACACTTATTTCTAGAAATAAATTATATAAAATTATATATAAGCATTCTAAAATTATATTTTATCTCATGCTTTTCTTGTTAACCCTGAGTGTTTGGCAGAGCAGCTGACGTGCAGGGGCTGTGTGTGATTTGGATTTGTATTTTATTAGCAGGAGGCCAAGCTGTTCTTTGTCATGACTTGAGATCACTTCAGTGCCCCTGGCTGTGCCAGGCAGGTTTGGGTTAAATACTGATTTTCTCTGAATATGGGATTGTGATTCAGTATCCAAATCTAATCATTTCTAATCAGATCCTTTAAGAATCATCACCAGTTACGTGTATTATTCCTTCTGGACTTTCAAAAATATGTAAAACACATCAAAATCTAATGCCTGCCATGAAATTTGTCACCTGTGCATGAATAAAATTTGCAAAAAAACCCCAAACCTTCAGATTTTGCTGTCACTGAACAGCAGCAAATCATCAGCTGGGGAGCTGTGGCTGACCCCAATGTGTGTGTGAGCAGCCCCGGGGCACGGAGCAGCTCGGGGGGGCTTTTCCTCAGCAGAGATCCCAGGAGTTCGGGCTGACCTCATTCCCTGGCAGGGAAGGGCCCTGCAGCCATGGCCTGGCACACGCTGGGAGGGGACCCTGCAGTGACATTGGGCCACTCTGGCCCTTCCCATGGCCTGGCACACACTGGGAGGGGACCCTGCAGTGACATTGGGTCACTCTGGCCCTTCCCAAGGGATTCTTCCCCTCTGGGCTGGTCCCAGGAAGTGCTGCCCACTCACTCCACGGTGTCCAGGGGAGCTGGAATTCAGCATCCTGACTGCAGAGTTGTGTCTCCTCACGGGGCTGGAGTGGTTTGGGGTTTTTTCCCGGATCTGGACAGGTTCTCCCAGCCTCCCCTGGAGCAATCCTGCAGTTTAGGTGGAAATTCAGCCCAAAGAGTTGCCTTTCCACTGCTCTGTGTTAGGATTTTCTGCTCTTCTGTCTGCATGGAGGGATAAATAATGTATGTGTTTCACACGCAGCCTGCTTTGGAGGGCAGTGCCTTCAGGACGTGAGGGGCTCATCCATTTTTCATGCTTTTACATTTTGTGGAAAAGCCAGAGGAATTTGCTTTTCTGTGTTGCTTCTTGGTCAGTCGTACTTGAAATGCAAATCCATTTATGTTCATAAGGTACCCTACAGACTTCACCTTTTCAAAAATACTTTGGACACTCAGTTTGGAAGTGAAACCCATAAAACAGGGGTACCTTGGAAATGTTGGTCAGGCTCTCACAGAAATGCAGGTTTTCAACCAGGGCTGCTTTGCAGGGAGCTGAATAAACTGCAAAATCATACACAGTGCTCTTAAAAATGCTGCTTTGTTGCTTTGTTGTTGTTCCTTTTATTCTTTTTTTTAATAGAAAGCTTTTTTTCCTGAAGCTTTCTTGCTGCAAATCGCTTTTTAAATTAGTATTTAATACATAACTAGGGTAAACATGCAATATTTATTAATAATTTGAACAAAATATTGGTCATCCAGGTAAACTTTTCACCCAGCATCCCTTGATTTCAGGGTTTGTGCCTCGGGACTGGTGTGACCACGCTGTAGTTGTGTTTATAATACAAATTCTTTCATTCTGGTGGAGCTGTAACTGAACCCTGAGCAGCAGAGGATCAGCTCATGGCACTGAAAGGCCACTTCTAAATAGGTCATGAGCAATGAAGTCAGGAGGGTTTGTGTTTCAGCAGCTCTTCCCTTGAATGGGGCTTGTCTGTGGAGACCTTTCCAGCAGGATCCTCCTCTCCAGGCCTGCTCTGTGCTGAGAAGGGGCTGCTTTGTTCAGTGCCAGGAAATGTTGGGATAACTTTCACTCTTTGTGCGCTGCAGATGATTTCAAAATGCCTTTGTGTGGAGCCCAGGCAGGAATTTCTGTCTGTTCCCTCAGAAGCTGAGGTGTAGCAGTTCCACGTTCCCTGTGCTGAACAGCAGAGTCCTGCACTATACAGAGAGTTTGGGATTTTAGTGCAGCCTGGAGTGTGGAATTTGTATGTTCGTGTTTAGAAAGCACCAACTGCATCCCTTGGGGTGTTGTGGAAGGGCTTTTGGGGTTTGTCAGCCCACCCTGAGCAAAGGCACTTTGGAACAGTGGGGCATGGTTTGTCTGCCCTGTGCTTTGTGGGGTTTGTTTAAAATGTTAGGAGTAAGGGGTGTTAGAAAACCTATTTAATAAGCAATAGGAACAAATTTGGGGCATGTATGGAAGGGGTAAGATGAGATTTTGCTCTGGAATTTTGTGTCCCAACTGAGTGTCCTTCCACTGAGCCTGATCTGTTCTTCTCAAGGTGGTGCCAATGGTCAGGTGAATTAATCCCCAAAGCCAATAAGGGCAGGAGGAAGAACCTGTGATTTGGAAGTGTTTGTCAGCTCCTTGGCAGAGCTGGAGCTGTGCAGTGCTCACACACTGTACTATATTTAGCTGTTTCCAAGGAGATGTTCTGTGTGATATTGATAATTGCATTAATCCTTGATTCACACAATCTGCAGGAAAGGAAACTGCTCCTTTTCCTACTGTTGGCTTTTTAATTGCTCAGAGATCTGTCACTTACAGACACCTCCGAAGTCCTTTGTGTGCTGGGAGAAAAACCAGTGGTCAAATGATGGGTTTTGTACCACAGAAATGACTCCTGAGCTCCACTGCCCTGGGATGTTCCTGCCCTTCCCTGCTTTGTCTGAGGAACGTCTGCACCGTCAGGAGGCTGAAGGGACGGCTCAGTGACATCCTGAGTTTTCAGGATCATCCTGAGTGTCCCAGGCTGGGAGCTGAGCGTGGCCTCCCCTTGTGCCAGGATGTTGTTGGATGAAATCCCAGCTCTGCTGACGTGTGCAGTGCTCCCTGTGCACAGGACACCCCTCCTGCTCTGGGGCTGGGGGCTCGGGCACTCCCTGCACAGGAAATCTTCCAGGCCAGTCTCACCAAGGACCTCTTCCTTGCACATCTCTGGAAGTAACTGGGAATTGCTGAGGTGGAATTTTTTCAAGCAAAACTTTGGAGACTTTACATTTAAAATAGATTCTGCATAGCTGACCTGCAGAGTGTGAATTCAATGGAGTTGGAAGGGAGAAGCAAACAGCCAGCTCAAAGCTGATGTGTTGGTTTAAAGCATGGAATTCTCCATGGATGCTCTCCCTGCCTCCTGGTGTCTGTGAACTGGAGCTTTTTAATTGCCTTGTTGTTACACTCCAGTGTTCCACGGGGATATAAAGTATTTCATGTCCCAGGGACTACAGGCACATCTTGGTATGAGTTAAAATTCTTCAGGTTATGTTTTATTCTGCTTCCCTTGCACACTTTCTTTGGAACTGCAGCTGACCTAGTTGTTCATTTCAGTGGAATACTCTGAGACATTGTCTTTCCTTTTGTAGAAAAGAAGAAAGGAGAGCACGGGGCTGAAGGAGAAGGGAAATGAGCACTTCAAGAAAGGAGGTGGGTTCATAATCTTTAACTCCATGTGGATGTTAGAGAATCTCAGATTAGCACTGAGCCACCCTGGTGATGCTGCAGAAAACCCTTAGGAAGATCTCACACCACCCTTGTTCAGTTTTATCACCTCTTTCATTTGTCATCCAGCTCTAGAGAAGAGAGATACCAAACTTCCTTTAGAGCTGTTGACATCACAAAGATTTGGATACTAAAGCAGGATTCCCATGAAAGCTGAATGCTTAAATCCAAGAACATGGATTTTGGACTGCCTTCCAAGGGCCAGGGTTTCTTTGACTGATGAAAAAAGGCTTCCTCTGGCCTCTGAGTTGGGTTGGTGGTTGTGCTTAGAATTGCTGCAGGACCTGGGGCTCTGTAGCTCCCTTGTACCTCTGTACATTGATTTTAATGAACAAACAGAAAGGGGGAAGTGGTTTTGACACCTGCCTTTCATTTAATCCTCTGGTGGGTGGAGGATTCCCAGAGAAAGCAGGAAATGCAGGTTCCTACTTCCCTCAGACAGCAGGACACAACCAGGGAACTGGAGTGCCCTGAGGACCAGACAGGGGCTGCCCTGCTGCAGGTCCCTTACTGTGTCCTAAGGGAACAGCAGTCCTGGGAATGATCTCCAGCTCTGGAAAGCAGCAGAGAGGGCAGGAAGGAACTGCTGTGGTTTGAGGGCAGTGCCCTGGGCAGGGCAGTCACTGCAAGGCCTCTCACTCTTTATATTTATAGAGAAACATTTCCAAAGGAATCTCAGCCATGGGGTTCAGTGAGCTGAAAGAAATGGTGTGTTTGGGTTTTTCCTGTTGCATGTGCAGACTATGGGGAGGCAGAAGACTCCTACACAAAGGCCCTGCAGATTTGCCCAGCCTGCTTCCAGAAGGACAGGGCTGTCCTGTTCTCCAACAGAGCTGCTGCAAAAATGAAACAGGTGAGTGTCACCTTTGTGCTGTGTCACGCTGGACTGAGGCTGTGACAAATGCAATTGTGAAGTGATCAGAGCCCTCCCAGCCCATCGAGTCCAAGCTGAGCCCCATCCCCACCTTGTCCCCAGCCCAGAGCACTGAGGGCCACGTCCAGGCCTTCCCTGGACACCTCCAGGGATGGGGACGTGGAGAAATATGACTTCAATCTAACAAGATGATTTTGTGTTCTAGGACAAGACAGAGGCTGCCCTGAGTGACTGCACCAAAGGTACCACTTTTTTCTCTCTCTGCTGCATTTGTGCCAGATCTTTTATACATAAATTACATCATTTAGTGCCTTTACTGCAGAGCTGTAATTTTGAGCATAAGGGTCTCTAAAGAACTGAACAGAAAACACCTGATTTGTGTTATTTATTGTGTAAAATGTCTATCAAGCCTTCCCTGTCTGCAGTAATTTACTGTCTGTTCTCTTGTACCAACAAGGCTGCTGCTTGTACCTGTTTTTAATAGGAAAATCTTTTCTATGGAAACTGTTTCCTACACCTGTGATTTCAAACCCACTCCCACCTGCCATTCCCCTCCAGATCTTAGTTTAATCCCAGATTCCACAGAACTGTGAGGCTTCAGAGAGTTAAAAGCATTATCAAGTCCCTTTTCTGCACAGCTTTTGCTTTGTCACCAGGGCTTCTGTTCCCCTGTTCCTGCCTTGCATGGTTTTCTCTCTGCACCTTCTGGTGGAGTCAGTTCAGCTGTGCTTTGCTTTATTGCTTCCACCCACTCACCCACCCTCGAGTGTTTGTTAAACTCCCTGTGACAGCTGGCAAAAAAATCCAAATTACCAATCAGAGCACTAATCCAGGGGCCGTGTGCCAGCACTGCCTGCACAGAAATGGGAGGCTGTGCCTGCTCAGAGGGCTCTGGGAGGCACCAAACCCTCCCTGGCCTCTGCCACTGGGGTGTGCCTGCCTTTGGTGCTGCTTTCTGAAAAACACCCTGAATTTTGCAGTGGCTCAGAGAGAATCGATGAGCTTTGAGCAGGGAGACTTCAGCTGCCAGTGCCTGACACTCCCCAGGGACTGGAGCACAGCAGAGCAATTCCCAGTCACCTGCAGCTTCCTGATTGTGGCATTGCCTTTGTCCTTCCAGAGGAAATAAACTGGAATATTTAGTTGGATAATCCTAGATTTTATTGTCCCCAGGACCATTTTAATGGGCTACAAAATTACAAAATTTTTTCTGTGATGAAAAAATCTTTCATACTCCCTCTTTCTGGGATGAAAAATCCTTCATATTTCCTCTGTCTGTGGTGAAAAATGGGTGAAGGAATTGTTGAGGAATTACCATGTGGAGGTTACTGTTGAGTTTAGCATCCAGTCTGATCTGCTACTGCAAACAGCCCTGGCTGCCAAGGGAATGAGGAGAGGCAAAGCTGAAACTCAGGCAGGATGCCCCTCTGCCAACTCAGAGCTGAGATCACTGTTTGTGGATTCCCAGCCCAGTTCTGACTGTTTGATATTAAATTCAGAAGAGCACCAGAAATTCTCCTGGAGTTTGTCTCCACTTGAACTGAGATAAGCATGGCAATGCTGATTTTCCCTGCTGTGTGTGTCTGGAGGGATATTTACCTTTAGCTGCAGTCTAAGAATAGGCACTTGCTAAATACACAAAAGCTGAAATATCTTCAAGGTCCTTCAAGTTTCTGAAGTGTCACTGAGAATCCCTGCATGGATAGGATTGCACAGTTAAAGCTCTGTGATCATAAATCACTTCCATCTGGGACAGATTGTGGACATTCCATGGAATATGATCATCAGGCTTCCCCAGGCAGCTGTTCCTGCATTCTCACTTGCCTTTAAGCTGTGCCTCTGCTTGATCCTAAGTTACATTCTAAAGACAACTTACAAATGTAATGCACACTTAAGAATTCATGTGAGGGATGGATAAATGCTTCAAGTACAATCCTGGGCTTTGGTTTTGTTTTCCAGCTGTGGAATTAGACCCTCACTATGTCAGAGCTTTGCTGAGGAGAGCAGAACTCTACGAAAAAACAGAAAAATTAGATGAAGCTCTGGAAGATTATAAGGCAGTCCTAGAAAAAGACCCATCAGTTCATCAAGCCAGAGAAGCTTGCATGGTAAGCTTAAGCCTTTCAGTGTTCTTTGGCCTAACTTTAAACCTAATTTTGACTTTTCTTTCCCATTCTAAATATTCAGTGCTGTTTAGGCAGCTTCCTGTGCAGTGGTGTAACTTCTTTTCAATGTCCACTTTCCCCACTTTCAGTCAAATCCCAAATAATTCAGGGTGAAACATTCCTTGCAACATCTCTGCCATATCTTTGTAAGTGCCAGGAAGTGCTGTAAAAGCTTCCTTGGCCTTTGGGATGTGTCAGCTTGGATGGAAAAAGATAAACCCCTGGCACTTCCTGAAAGCCCAGCCTAACATGTAAATAATCCCTGCTCAGTGGGGATTTGAAGTCACTGCCACAAGCTGCTGAGTGGAGCTTTTAAGGAACTCTTGGTGGGAAGCACCAGCAGGAAGTGATTTTTCTCGGGATATTTAGGATGTGAACCCTCAGTGTGGAAAAGAGCTGTGGGTTTGACACGTTCAGAGGGGCTTTGCACAAGGGCAGCAAGAAGGGAATTCTAATTTGTGCCAACTCCTCGTGTTTGGAAGGAGGTTCTGAAGGCTCTGTTGGAAGGACAGATGTGGGAAAAGTGCAGCCAGACCATGGGTTTGAGGGAGCACGTGCTGGGGAAAGGCAGCCACCCTGAAAAGTGCAGGAATGGTCACTTTATCCAAGTGGGAGCCGCAGGGAATGGCTGGAGAGCACCAGAGAGCCTGGGAAGGGCTGAGCTTCTCCTGCAGGGAAAACAAGAGCCAAACTATTCCTTACTACTATTTTAAGGTAAATGGATGCAATTTTAAAATCAATTCATCATTGGACACCCAAATCTCTGCCAGTACTGGGCATTATTTATATCTGGTTAATTTTTCCAAGGGCATCATTATTTTAGTTCAGCTTCACATCAGTGAACCTTCAATGGATTCTGCCCCAGAAGGAAAAAAAAATCATTTGCATCACCTGCAAATTTATCTCTAAATCCACTCTGAATATGTTGTTAGAAAAATCTTTTCGAAAGGCTTAATTGTTGTAACTCTCCATTTGGGAAAATAAATCATTAGCAGTGATTCTCCCCCCCTTCTCCCCACACTGTGGTGTTGTAAGTGACAGATTAGGAACAGCTTTTAGGGCATATTAGGCAAGGAACCTCGCCTGGAATGATTTCCTGGGGGACTGGATCAGTTGCACTGATGGCAGAAGAATATTCTGCTTAACTGTGTGAGTGCTGGGGGTGGTGAGGGGCAATCCCATAAAACAGCTGAGCTCCCCCACAATGGACCTGCTGCCTCTGGAGCTGGAATGGGGCTTCCCTTGGGCCAGGGCTGGGAACAGCTCCCCAGGGAATGGGCACAGCCCCAAGGCTGCCAGAGCTCCGGGAGCGTTCGGACAACGTTCCCAGGGATGCACAGGGTGGGATCGTTGAGGGGTCTGTGCAGGGCCAGGGGCTGGGCTGGATGTTCCTGGTGGGTCCCTTCAGCTCGGGATATTCCATGGTTCTAAGGCAGACCCTCAGGTGTGGCTGGTTCTGTTCAGGCTGGTTGGGACCCCCTGAAAGTACAAACATCTCTGGCAAATCCCTGATTTCCTCTCAGAGACTGCCCCTGATAATCCCTCAGGAATAGTTGAGAATGATTTTATTCCTGATTTGTTTGCCTGGGCAGTGCAGAGGTTGGGGGTTACACCCCCTCCTGCTCCCTGCCCTCCTTTGGCCAGGCAGAGCCTTTGGCTGCAGAACCCTTTGTACAAAATGCCCTCAGTTTACCCTGCCCTGGGATTTGATCTGTTCTGCCCTGAGCTGGTCCTGGCCCTTGTCAAGTCTGGGGGGAGAAGCAAACTGAGACTGAAGTTTAAAACTCCCCTCTTGAAAACTTAAGGAAATCCTGACAGCTGGTTTTACATTTTTCTAATATTCATCAGAAATCTCTAAATTTCCTAATTACAACTCCCAAGAGAACCAGCTGCTGACTCCACAGATGTGGTTGATATGTCTAACATGGAGGAGACTGAGCAGCTTTGCTTTATTGTGAGGTAAAAGTGCCTCTGCTTTGCAGAAATACCACAGGAGCTTTCCCCTCTCCCTGGCAAATGAAGCACCAAGAAAATCTGCAGATTGGCTTCAGTCACTGTTAGAGCAAATCTTGCTCCTCCCTGCCCACAGAAAGGATCTCACACCACTCTAGGGAATGTCATGACCCTGTTAAAGGACAGGTTAAAACATTAAATGCACAATAGCCCTTTGATTCCTGATTTGGTACCTGCTCCACTTCTGGGGCACTGTTTGGATTTCAGGAGTGCAGAGCTGGGGTTCTGATTTCAGTCCTCAGTTACTTTTGCCATCTTCAGTTCCAGACTAAAGAGTTTGGAATGATCACTTTTTGTGGTCAAGTTACCCCTTAATTGCTGCTTTCCCAGAAAGTTCCATCACATGGAACCAGTGTTTAGTTTGGTTTTTCACAGGTGTGTACCTGAGAATTTCAGCTTCCCCCCAGTTTTTGAGGGATTTTAGGGCAGATAAAGTGATTTCCCAGAAGAAGCTGTACTTTGGGATAAGTATCATAGCCACCAGATAAAGAGGTGTCCATAAGGATGTTCCTGGCGTGGGAAATGCTGAGTCCTTGGATTAGCAGTGTTCAGAGTATGGAGCAGGAATTGCCCAGCAAGGATTTGTGTCTGTGTCCCTGCTGGTGTCCAGATGTGGGGCAGTATTGAAAGCAGGGCTCTCATGCCAGTTTCTCTCTCTCTCCGTAGAGATTACCACAGCAAATTGAGGAGAGGAATGAAAAATTAAAGAAAGAAATGCTGGGTAAGTATTTCTTATACATATAATTTCTATAATCATCTTCATAGCCTACTGGAAAAAAAATGCATGAATAGAATCTCTTGTATAAAATTTAAAGAAGGTAAATCTGAAAGGAAATATTTGTTAAACAAAACTCCTGATTTCTTTGTTCTTGATTGCTTGGTTTCACCTACAGTAAATTTGAGACACAGAATTCTCCCATACAGAAGAGGCCATTGGTTACATTTAAAGAGAGAAAACTTAAAACCTTCTAAAACAATTTCATATTGATGTATATAAAGCTGGGAAAAATGGTTTGAACCAGACCAACTGCTCAGCCCTTTCCCCCTGCAATTAAACCTTCGAAGCAAACATTCCCATGGAAGGGATAAACCAGGGCTTTCACTAAACCTGTTCCTAAGAGAACTCCCCCAGCTGTAATAACTGGGGATGTTTGATCTGGGGGCTGAAGAAATAAATGTGATTCTTTCTGTAGCACTTCCAACCCAGAGACCTCCAAGTGTTCACGTTTGCCTTGATTTGTGTTTTATTGCTGTTGGTGTGGAGGCGGACTTGGCCCTACCCAGGGTTAGAAACAGGAGTGGAATTACATTTCCTAAGGCAGTGTTTGGTGGGAAGGGGAAGGAAGTGTTTTGCTGTTTTGCAGAGAATCAGGTTAAACAAACTCAGCCTGATTTTCACATATATTTGGGAAGAAGAAACGGTTTCAGCTTATGCTGATATTTGTCTGTAATTTCTTTTCTTGCTCTGCAGCCTCTGATTTGCTCTGGCTTTGTTCCTGACCCAGCAAAGTGTCAGTGAGGCTTTGCAGAGCTTTACAGGATCAGAGTCTGCTTCCCCCATTGTACTGAGAACAAGCCCTAAATAAAGCAGGTTAAGGGTGATAGGGCTATAAATAAATGACAAATGCAGAAAATCTCCAGAAGGATCAGGCCCATTTGTAGGACGTGGGATGGGTTTCAGCACAAAGTAATATGAAAATAATTCCTGATCTTCTCTGAACTCTAAAGGGCCTCACTAATCACAAGGGATTTGACTGGAACAGTAAATCCATCCCTAGTTCTGTACTGCTGGGTTTTCCTGGATGTCAGACTAGGTGGGATCTTTTTTAAAAGTGTTAATACCTTAAAAGTGGCAGTTGGGATTTCAAAACTGAACCGGGCTTTGGGGAACCGGTTCAGACTGTTTGTATTGGGATTCTGGAGAAAGAAATCCCATCTCAGTGATGTCACACCAGGAGTTCAGACAGCTGGAGAAGCAGACTGAGGCAGAACCTGTGTTCATCCACAGCCCTTGTGTGTGACAGGGTTGTCCCAGGCATGGTTAAGTGACCTGGTGGCAGTGGGACAGGGGGGCTTTGATTCCCAGCACTGCCTGAGCTCACTGGTGTCACACAAACTGAGGGGTTTTCTGTAAGACATTCTCTGCAATTAACTCAGGACTGTGGGCAGCTCCTTTTCCTAAGTGTTCCAAGATTCCCTGTATCTTGTTAAGAGAGACAGTGGTGATGCCACAGACCTGCCCATGGAGGAAGGAAATATTCCCCAAGGTTTGCTGCAGTTCTGTGTGAGGTCAGGGGACAGCTCTGGAGGGGGTTTAGATGGGAGTTCTGGAAGGAGTGGGAGCAGACAAACTTGATGGAATGTGATTACGAGATTCCTTTGGATTGTTCTGGTTGTACAGTGCCTTTGTTTGAAGCTGTTCCACCCTTGTGGATGGCATTTCCCACTGCCAGGACAGACCGAGGCTGTGGCACTGTGGCAGGAGCTGCTCTGACTGGGCTTGGCCAGTGCCAGGAGGACATTCCTGCCTTCCCACGGGGCAGCTCAGGTGCCCGGGTTGTATTCCAGACTTTTGGGTTCCAGGACAGCAAATCAGATGCATCCTAAAAGTTCCAGGCTGGGCCTGCTCCAGGCACTGAACTGAAATGAGGAGCAATGTCCCAGCTGGTGCTTTGGCTCCTCTGAGGTTTGGGTACTGGATTGATCCTCAGTCAGTGAATTGGCCTGTCCTGGTTTTGCTGAGCTTTTTCTTCTTTCAGCTCAAACAAGTCCTGGGCTGCCCAACCAACTCCCACTGCCATGAACCTGGAGCTGTGTACAAACCAACCCAGACAGATGGAGTGCATCTATCCCTCCTCCTTCCCAAGTGTGTTTCCTGATTCCCACTGCTGCAGCTCGTTTCTGTCAGAGGCTGAACCCCTTGAGCAGTGATGGTGTGTGAGTAACCCAGAGCACACATTCCTGGCTGGATTTTCCTTCCTGGCTACCCCAGGAGGAATTCTTGTGTGCAGGTGCTAGGCCATGTGACTGATGAGGTTGATGTCACCAGAAAAATCCTATTTTGTGGCCAAGCCAAGCCCTTTTGTGTCCTGCAAGGATCTCCCTTTTCCAAGGCTGACATTTGTATTTCAGTTATTCCATGTTTTCCATTCAGCCTCTGCAGGTCAGCTCAGCTGCCACTGAATTTGTTCAGGATGAAGTGACCTCTGAGTGCACATCAAAGAGAGCTGGACTTGGAGCACCCTTGGGAAGGAGCTTTGAAATCCAAGTGGCTCTTTTCCCTCTGTACTTCCATGAGCATCCTCTGCCTCGGTGATTGTCCAGGGATGTGAACAATGACCATTTTCTGTGGGGTCTTTGGATTTCTCTCCTTAAAGCCAACAATTTCCAGTCTTGTTTAGAGGCTTTTATAATTATTGTGATAGCTGGGACCACTCCTTTGGGAAGAGGATGTGAGGAAAGGGGAAGTTTGGAATGGTTTTAGCAGTTTGGGGGCTGTGACAGTTCAACCAGAGCCAAAATGACAGTTAAAGTTCAGCCCTCATTTACCACGTAGGGAAGGGAGAAAGATTTGCCCTGGCTCTTTTAATTGCTTAAAAAATGTTGGTAATACAAAAAGTTACACAGAGAGGAGACCTCATCAGGAAATTTGTCTTTTCTCCAAAAGAATTCTTTACACAAGCAAGATGGAGCTTTTCAACTTCCAAACCCCACATTAACACCAGCAGCTAAGCCAGAATTATTGCCAGAAAGGCTGAATAGCAATTAATTTTGGCTGTTACATCTTAATGTAAATTGTGAGTAATCTTTCCCTGCATCTGCCTCTTTCAATAGGGTGGTAAATTGCAGTTTAGGTGAGTAATGAATCACAGACTTCTGAGGCCTCAATTGATTTTTACAGTCCTGTTTTCTTGTTAACCCCTGAATATTTGCTTTGGTGAAGAAATTTAATGTGCTGGAGCTGCAGGTGGAAAATAAACAGGGCGTGTTTGAAAGAAAAAGGAGAAAATCTGTGAGAAGAAGGGCAGAGGGAGGAGAGTGTGACCCTGCCTGGGGACAGGGAGTGGTGGAGGCTGGGCAGCCTCTGCAGCCGAGTCCCAGCTCCACGTGGTGCCTTTTCCTTCCTCCCAGCACAGGCTCTGAGGGAGCTTTTCTTTCGGAGGGGCTTGGAGTTCACTGCAGCCCTTAATTTAGGGCTGAAAGGAGCAGGGGGAGGAGGAGACAGAGCTTCCCTACAATGCTGGGTCTGTGTGTGCCAGGACAGCAGGAGCAGCTCCGGGCTGCGGTTCCTGGAAAAGCCAAGGCTTTCTGCTGCCTCATTACCAATGAACTCAGTGTGGCTGCCCCAGAGCCGGCTCTGGCTGGGCAGGGAAGGGCAGGGAAGAGCAGGAAGGTGACCTGGGACTGTGCTGGTGGGATTATCACAAAGCACAAAATCCAGGCTGTGCTGGGGAGCTTCTCCTGGGAGCTGCCCCAGGATGGATCCCGAGGCAGTCAGGGCGTGTTTGTGGGATTTGGGGTGCCTGGAAAAGACCATCCAGCTCCCTGCAATGAGAAAAGACCTTTCCCAGTGTCCTGCCAGGCAAACTCTGCTCTCCTGCCCAACTGCAGGGCTGGGGGGCTGCACCAAGCCAGACCCTGCCAGAATTCTCCACAAAGACCCTTCTCACCCCGGACCTGAAGCTCAGCCCTGGCCAAACGTTGGTCCAGAAGTACAAACAAAACTCTTCATGTCACTCATGGAGGTGGTTCTAAACAGCTTCATGGTTTTATAGCCAAAGTGCTTTCAGGGTGCAGCATAAAGGGATGAACTTAATTTATCTTAAACAGGGTGTTCTTAAAAAAAACCCAAAGAGGTACAAAGAGGTTCATGCTACCTGAGCTGCTGCTGGAGTGACTTTGGCCACATCCCTGAACCACCTCATCTGTGAATCCCCACAGGACAAAAAATCAAATTGAAGAAACCTGTGTCTCCCCACCCTCATGCTTTGGTGGGGTGAGGGGTAAGGTTGTCTTTTTTCCAGATATTGGGAAGAAATCCTTCCCTGTCAGGGTGGGGAGGCCCTGGCACAGGGTGCCCAGAGAAGCTGTGGCTGCCCCATCCCTGGGAGTGTCCAAGGCCAGGTTGGACGGGGCTTGGAGCCACCTGGGATAGGGAAGGCGTCCCTGCCCATGGGAGGGGTGGGACTGGATGAGCTTTGAGGTCCTTCCAACCCAAACCACTCCATGATTCCACTGCTCCAGTGTGTCCTTGGCCCCAGAGGCTTTTACAGGTGTAGCAAGATTCATTTTCCAGAGTCAGGAATCTTGTGTGATCCATACACTGACAGGAATCTTTAGACTTTATTAACTCTCACACCCTGTGGATATTTAACAATGATTTTTAATTCCTGCTAAGAGCCTAAATATTAACAAAGTGTAGAAATTTCCTCAGCATTTACCTGTGATGGATGAATCAGCAGAGCTGGGCTGTGTAGTTGGGTGTAATTCCATGGGAGCTTTCCCTCTGCTCAGCTCTCACCGTGTTCCTTGGAATGTCATTGCAGGCAAACTGAAGGATCTGGGGAATTTGGTTCTGCGCCCCTTTGGCCTGTCAACAGAAAACTTCCAGATCAAACAGGATTCCTCAACTGGCTCCTACTCCATCAATTTTGTTCAAAACCCCAACAACAACAGATAGCATGGCTTCAGTGTGGCTCTGCCCATCCCGTGCCAGGATCCAGCAAAGCGACACCTTCCCCCCAGGGAGAGGAGACTCAGCAAACTCATTTGCCAGCTTGTGACATGATTTGCAATGTGGATGTAAAGCAGCTCATTTGACTTCTCATAGTGATAACTGTGTCCAGTGTGTGATTTATTCTTTTTTTTTTTTTTAAATATTTTTACCCCTTCCCTCGCGGTGTTTGGCTTTTCCAAGAGGTGGTTTCTTGGTTTGGCCCACTCAGTGCTGGCAACACAACGGCAGCAGCAGTGCAGGTGCATCCAAAGGCCGGGAATTCCTGGGAAGTGGGGAATCCAGCAGCACTGCCCCTCCCTCAGCTGGGTGGGAGGTGCACCCCATGGACACAGCTCTGCCCTGGAGTCATGGATCTTGTAATAAAGGCTTGGTACTTCTGCTCTTTGGGTTTGAGGTTCTTGCCTGGGCTGGGCCCTCCCCGAGGTGGTTTTGTTGTGCTTCCAGTCCCCAACAAATAACACCTTGCAGGACATTCATTGGAAGCCTGGGATTTTTTGGCCCTGCTTGGAGCAATATTGTAATTTAACTTCATGCCACCCCTCCAGCAGTTTATTTATTTGTAACTACTTTTGCTGAAGGCAACAATGACATTTTGTGCCTCTCTCTGTATCTACACACCTCGTAAAGGTACTTTAAACTGAAATGTGCTTGTCTGAGATCCATTCATGCTGCAGAGATCCTCAGTGGCCACAGGAGTTGACTTCAAAAGGTCTCCACATTAACTGGACCTTGAGGACTTGGAAGTGTTTATAGAAGGAGATGATCCCTGAGGTTTCTTCCAGCCCAAACCAGGCTGTGATATAAATATAAATATCTATAAAAGTACATATTTATATGTTGTGGTTCGTTCAGATTTGGAGAAGGTGCCTTGTGTAATTCCTGTTTCCTGGGTTTTAGCAATGCTGAAGTGTTCACAGTGGAGGCAGATTCTGCAGTTGTCTCCATGCAGATTTCAGTACGTGATTTAATTAAATAATTAGCAGTGGCTGTCTTGGCTATTGGGTGTCATCTCCAATTCATTTCAGGAAGTCTCTGTGTGTGTCTGAAATTCAGGAGAGCTCCAGCCTTTCACTGACAGGAAAAGCCTTTCCAGCCATGGCAGGTTTGGTGCTTTTATTGCCATTTTTGTCTCTGCAGCTGTGGAGGGGTTTTTTTATTAACTCTGTCCTGCTGCTTTTTTAGTTTAGTTTTAGCTTAGAGCTGGGGCTGAGCAGCTGGGAAACCTCTGCTGCCTGAGCTGAGCTCTCCGGGGAAGGCTCAGTGGGTCGGGATTAGTAGAAATGTCAATAATCTTCCCTAAAACCTGGGGCACTGCAGAGCAAACGTGTCCAGGCTGCTGCAGGGGAGCCCTGGGCAGGCCTGGGCTGGAACTCCTGAGCTTGGCTTGTCCCAGGCTGAGGCACCCAGGGAAGTGGGAACAGCTTCCCCTGAGCTCCTGGTCCTGCGCTGCCGGGCAGGGGTCGATCCCTGCTGGATCTGCACTGCCCGGAGTGGGAGAGCAGCTGGCCCTGGCAGCAGGGCAGGGTCTGGCAGCAGGGCAGTGCCCAGCCCTGGGGCAGCACCTCCCTGCCCACGGGGCTGGAGGGGGCACAGGGACTCCTGGGTTTTGTCAGGCCCCAGCACCAGTCCTGCATCAACAACCGGGCCCTGGTTCCACCCACCTGCAGCATCCCAACACACCCTTGGAATGTGCGTCAATGGAACCACTTTGGAACTACCCTGGATGCTTTAAATTTTAAGTTTTTAATGTTTTTACATTTTCCTTGCTGTGACCAGTGGATTTCTGTCCCTAGCCACACTGTGTGTGCAGTGTCACTCACCCGTGGGTGGCTCTTGTGCCCAGTTACACCAGTGGCTTTTCCAATTGCTGTTGTCCTACCAAGGGGTTCAGTGACACGAGTTCTGTTCCTTCCATTCTGCTCCTGCTTCACCTCTCTGAAGGGCTGGAGGGCTGCAAATATTCCTTCTTGGCTGGAGGCCGGGGAACTTCTGGAAAATAAAAGCACAAAACAAAGCTTTTGAATTTCCTACCTGCTGTGCAAACACCTCATCAAATCATTGTGCAGCTTCCCTGCAGGATGCCTGATGTGCACCTGTAGTTTTCCAGTGAAGGGAAGGGCAAAGGAAGCAGGATTGCAGCTGGTTTGTGTTTGTAATTTAATTGGATTGTGTGAAAGAGTCACTGGGAATGGGGCACACTGGTACTGAGGGCTCAAACCTCCAGGTCGTCCCTCAGTGCCACTCTCCAGCTGGATCAGAAACCTCTGACCAGGAATCTGCCACCACAGCAAGTTCTCCTCTAGGCAAAATTCCAATTAATTGCCTGAAAGTCCTTTTGCATTGTCCAAATGCAGAACAAGTGCATGGATTTTGCTTTTTAAGTGGTTTTTTATGTCTAAAATAGTTCTCAGAGCTGCCACCAGTGAGGTAAGTGGATCCTACTGGTGCCACTGGCCACAACTCAAGGAGTGCCAGGGAGTTTTGAGTCACACGTTGGATTTACAACCTCTAATAGGAAAAAAATGGTTTATGAAACATAATCTTTTAAATATAAGTGCTCTTAAACCAAACAGTTCCTTGCTCAGTTGTTCCAACAGTTACTCACCCTCCTGGTAACCAGCATGTGCCTCTTGCCCACTTGGAGTTGTCCATCCTCAGCTCCCGCCTTTGTTCCTCCTTCCTTTGCCTGCCAAACACAAAACCTTTCAGTTCCTGGCCTTTCCCGAGGTGTTTGCACAGAAATAAAGGGACTTGGTCTTGTCCATGAGCTCAAGAGACACAGCTGGGTTAAGTCTCTCCCTACAAGGAACTTTCTCCAGGATTTCTGTAACACTTGTGCCTCAGACCTTCCATTTTTTGACATCAGAACTGACCCTGGGATTTGTCTCCTGTCTGTTTTATGCAGAGGTTCTCTCATTTCCCTGTACCTTCAGACTTCAATCCTTTTGGCTGCAGATGGGCTGAGGTTTAGATCTCATAAAGTCACAGATTCCCAGGATGGTTTGGGTTGGAAGGGATATTAAAGCAGGGATATTAAAGCTCATCCCACTCCCTGCCATGGGCAGGGACACCTTCCATAGACCAGGGACACCTTCCATAGACTGGTTTGCTCCAAGCCCCATCCAACCTCACCTGGAACAGCTCATTCCAGATCCCGCCTGAGAGTCCCAAAGCCCTCAGAGGAGCTGAACACCTCCAGTTCCCTCGATCCCACCAAGGATCTGGAGAATTTAACATCTTTTAAAAAGATTTTAAAAAGCAGCTCTCCAGTTCACATGTTGAGATCTGTCTCCCAAAACCCCAGCCCCAAGGGAGGCAGCCAGAGGCCACAATCCAGGCCTTGGGAAGGGGCTGTGGGACTGACAGAGGCCCAGCACGGCCAATCCCTCCTGCCCAGCGGGATCCCAAATCCCCCCCAGCTCCTCCGTTGGGATATTCAGGATTTGGCAAAGCACCAAGCTTTGAAGCCCAATCCTTCCCTCCTTGATTAGCACAAAACTTCCTGGGATCTACCTGCCCCTGATTAGCACGGGCACAGGCAGGGAGAGAGGAGAAGCTGCTGGTCACCAGTTCCTAGGCTGTAATTAGCTGGGTTATTCCCAAGGGATTACTGCTGCAGCCAAGAACCAATTATATCCCAGTGCCTCCTCTCTAACGTGGGCAAAGATGCGTCGGGGCACATTTAATGTGCAGCATTAATACGTTGCTCATTCACAAGCTTTCCCTGTTTGGATGAATCCCAACATTTTCTTGCTCAGCAACTTCATTTTTCCCACCCCGGGCAGGGCTGTGACTTCCGGGGAGTCGCTGCTGGGGGGGCTCTGGGCAGCCCTTGGCACAGGAATTGTGGCATTAAGCCAGAGGCGTCGCTACCCTGACAAAGACTAAAGGCCCTAAATCAACTGAAAATTAAAATAAACTACTTTTTTCCTGATTCTGCATGTTCAGTGGGAATCTCCCAATTGGAAACCATCTGCAGCCCCAGCTCCAGCCTGGAGTCCCCAGCACTGCACATTTCTCACCCGGTGGTTCTCAAGGGGACAGTTTACAAATCCAGCATTCCCTAAGTGGATGCAGGAGGATTAGGTTTACCTTTCCTGGCTCCCAGGACTCCCTGCCCAGTGTCCATCGGCTCTGGGCAGTGGCTGGGTGCAGCTGCTGAGCAGGGACTGAGCCCCCAAGAGCCCAGGAGCCTGGAAGGATCCAGGAGTGAGCTGTGCCTGTTCTTCTGGGATAAACACACACTGGCCAGCAGGATCTGTTCCTGCCTCTGGCGTGTGAACTGCAGCAACCCCCTCCCTGCAGACACACCAGGGAGCAGGGATGTCAGGAAGAGGGATGTCAGGAAGAGGAGGAAATGGTGTTATCTGGTCTGGGCGGGGGCTCCTGGAAGAGCTTCCTAAGTGGTGCTGGGAGTGCCCAGCAGGTCCCTGGGGAGGCAGCGGGGCCGGGCTTTGTCTAATTGCATTTGTCCTATTTCCATGAGCTCCTTTGGCTGTGACCCTCCATCGGGGGGCACTTCTCTGTCTGAGGAAGGAAGAAGGGCAGTACGTGGGAACTCTGGGAAAGGAGGAGGCCGGGAGCTCACAGGTTTCCTGCCTGTGGCTCCAGCCCTGAGCTGCCCTTGAAGCGCCAGCTCTCACTGTTCCCCTACACACGTTTGTGTCCCTGCTCCAAGCTGGAATGCAGCTGAGGCCGTGGAACCTGGAGCCAGCAGCAGGTTTTCCCAGCCAGGATGCATCCGATGGCTCCTGGTAGGATCCTGCAGTGTTAATGCAGAGGTGTGTGAAATCCAACCCCCCAGTCCTGCTTTCTCAGCTCATCCCCAGTGTTGGCTTTTTAAAGACAACCAGAGCCAAGGGAGTGAATCACAGAAGGATCATCCACATCCATCTGAGCAGTGTCAGTATTCCTGGGGTGTTATCCTAGCGTGGTCCAGTATCCATCCCTGCACACTCTGGAGCCCCCGGCCCCTTCCCCTGCCAGCTCAGAGCCTTCACTCTTTGGATGAACCCTCCAGCAGGAACAGCCTCACTTAATATTTAATGACAAGACAACCACAGTCAGAAAATCCAGTCCCCAAGCTCTTAAGATGCGGAGCTCAGCTGAAAATTTGGATTTCGAAATTAGAACTACCCCTCCTGGGCTTGGAATATTTACCCAAATTCAGGACACGTCAAAAGCTTCTGCGGGGGTGTCCGATCTGCCCGGCGTGGAGCACCCACAGCTGGTGCTGCCAACCCCACAGGGAGCAAAAACAGAGCACAAAACACTCGAGGGAAAAGCTGGAGCAGAACCATAAAAGCCGGATATGGAACGTGAATAAACCCCTCTGTATGAAGCAGCAAACAACAGGATTCTTTTCCTGGCTCCCTGCTCTGCCTGCAGAACACAATGGGGAGAACGACAAATCCTGCAAACGCTGGAGCAAGGACAAGAGAGGAAGGGAAAAAACGACATCAGAGAGGGGTAGTTGGTGCCAAGGGCTTGTTCTGCCCAGGGGGGCTCGGCCCTGGCACCGCTTCCCTTGGATCAGAGGGATGAGCTCTTCCCAAAGCACCGCAGTGCCTGAGCTCCCAACCTCACCTCACCTGCCACAGGATCCTTCCAGCCCGGGGCATTCCCGGCTTTCCATACAGTCCTCAAGCACACAAGGGCCTCTCCATGCAGAGCCTGACACAAGCCAGGCGAGGAGCTCAGGGAGCCCCGGGGGAAGTGGGAGCCCCTCAGCCCCAGGGGACCCCAGGCAGGGTCCGGCAGCCTCTCCCGAACGCTCCAGAACACCCAGTGGGTGACAGAATCCACCACCTCACTGCCACCGAGCCACCATTCCCGTCGGGATCGTCCCTGCTGGTCTCACCCCGCAAGATCCAAACTCCGATCCCTCACGCTTTGGATGGGAATCTCTCCAAAGGCCCCGTGCCAGAGCTGCACTTTTGCCCTCATTAAGCGTCGCCCTTTTGATGCTCCGGGGCAGCAGCAAACGCCACCAGAGGGGAATTGTGCGGGCCTGGCCTCGCTTGGGTCACCTTTATCCCTTTGCCAAGCTCTGGAGCGAGGATTAATCCATGGAGTAATTGCAGGGCTCTGAAATCGGCCCGGCCAACCTCTCTCGTGGCTCCGTCCCCGCAGCGCCGCTGCCAACTCCGTGTCACAAAGGAAAAGCCATTAGCGAGCAATTACATTCCAGCGGGATTTCCCAGCCTAATGAGGATCGCCCATTCAGGAGGAACCGCTGCAAGGCTGAAGGAATAATGAGGGAAAGGGGATGGGAGTTCCTGTAATCCCGGCAGAACGAGAAAAAACCCGGCGAAGGGAAAGCAAACCATCTGCTGGAGCTCTGCTGGGGCCACAGCCACATGTGGGGTTTGTCACAGCCAGATGTGGGGGTCTGTCACAGCCACATGTGGGAGTCTGTCACAGCCACATGTGGGGGTCTGCCACAGCCAGATGTGGGGTCTGTCACAGCCAGATGGGGGGGTCTGCCACAGCCAGATGTGGGG
>VZRJ01007033.1:26904-52284 GCA_013397565.1 Ptilonorhynchus violaceus
GGGGGTCTGCCACAGCCAGATGTGGGGGCCTGCCAAAGGGATCCCAAAGCAGCCCAGGCTGAGCCAAGTGGCTGCAGGCGCCACCCAGGCACAGCAGCACTCGCTCCACAAGTTAATTCAATTTTAGGGAAAAACTCCTGATTATCAGCAACAAACCCCCTCCAGCAGGGTCAGTACCTCTGTGTGACCCACCAGCCCCTGGCATCCTCTGTGCCATAAAAACACTAATGCTTCCTGGAAATAAGGACTTCCTAGAAAATCAAGTTCACTCAAGCCGCTTATTTTTTGTTTAACACAGGAGCTCAACTCAATTTAGGGGATCTTTCTTTCCAGTAACAAAAATGCAAGTGGAAAAAACGTATATAAATGCTGCCTTCTATTTGACGGGAAAGTGCAATTCCCATTTCATAGAATCATGGAATCATTAAGGTTGAAAAAGACCTTTAAGATCACAAGTCCAACCATCAACCCAACACCATCAGGTATTTTAAAGAAACACTTGCTGGCGTCGCCCTCCTTTGACTGCAGTGGGATGGAGCTGTGAACAGGAATTACCTCTCCAGCACCACCTGCTCCCTGCTCCAGGGCAAGGAAACACAGCTCAGGGCAAGGCAACTCCTCCCTGGATGGAGAAATTCCCCCTTACACTTACCTGGGAGGGCCAGACTTGCCTCAATCTGTGAGAATGCCACAAAAACCAGCCCAAAGATTGCATGTGCCAGGGCAGGAGCCCCTTCCCATGGGATCCCCTCCTCCTGGGATTGTGGCAGAGCCACCAGGGCTTCCTTGGATCTGTCTCTACCACATCCTCTTTTCTTGCTCATTACAATTTTTCCTACTGCTTGTGGGAAGCATCCAACCGGCTGAGCATGACTTGGGATCTTTCACTGTGCTGAAAGGTGAGGTTGGGCAGAGACTCGTCCACGTGATGAAATTCCAGCAGTGGACCAGCAACCTCAGTTTAATCTTTGTTTAATCCAGAAAAAACACTTTAAACATAAATCAAAGGCTTTGGGGTCAAGGACTAACAAAGCAAGAAAGTTAAGACATCAAAACATTATTTCCCTTTAAAAGAGCACTGAAAAAAATCAAGGCTTTATTTGAATAAATGTTACACAACATTCTTTTATCATTTACTTCTCAGCAAACCTTAAAGGGTGAATCAGATTTTCCTCATTCAAGTCTACAAAATGAAGGAGGCATAGTGACCATTCAATATACAGACAAGAAGGTAGCACGGAGCAAAGCTTAAATATTAAGCAACTAAAGCAAAAAAGTGAAAAGCAATACATTACTGTCATTCTCTCTCATTAGAATATCCCTGACAATTTCATTTCCAAACGAAAATGTGGTTTCCAACGCAATGCTGGGAAAAGCAAGGCAGACATGAGCTCCCTTGGATGCTATTTGCTCTATACCCATATTCTCCAGTGCACACCTGCATCCCTCGGGTTAGTCCCTCCCGGTTCAGCCGCCGTGCTCAGGGAGGGCAGGGAAGGAGAGCCCTGGGAGATCCGGGGGCACGGCCAGGCACTACCGGCTTCCAAAACAACAGCAGGCACTCCTCGATGCCCTGTGCAACAACCCTGCCACCACAGTCCCGGGCCTTTTTCCTGAGCAGAAACTGGTTTGTGCCATGTGGTCGGGTGGCTTTTCCGTTTGGTTTGGGGGGGGTGGGGAATAATGTACCTGATTAGGCCGAGCCCCCCATCCACTGTCAATCCGAGCGGGGTCTCCGGAGGTGAAAGGCTGGCACGGACCCGGCACCAAATCACCCCTTTCCTCATTCACATGTCTCCATCTGGCAGTTGTACTCAAATCTCAGGCCTTGAGCAGGACCAGACTGCTGGTCCTCTTCCACTGGTGAAAAGGAAAAGCATCGTAGAACAAATATTCATCCAAATTAAAAAATAAGTTTGAGGTTTACGATGAAATCGTTATGGAAAACAATTTGAACGCACTGCACAGCACCGTACAGCCCGTCTTTAAAAAGCAGGTTGTGAATATTCAATTTCTGGAGTTCTAAATAGAGAATTTCCCTCTGAAAAGCAGACACTGAACCAGCACAAAGCACGAGCTGCCACACACTCAGTGTGTGATCCCTGATGGGCCTGGCCGGGATGTGGTGCCCGTCCCAGCCTCTCACTTCCCCCTCTCCGACTGTTTAACAAGTATAAACCTGTTGCCAGTGATAGAGTTGTCCTAACTTCAAATTCCATGTGGTTCGTTCAGGCTCCAGACACGAAGAAATTGTCTTTGTGCTGACCCAGAGGCCCCTTGGAAAAGTCCCTCTGGTTTTAAACGATCCAGACAAAGACATTCTATTTTCTCCAATTGAATCAGGATATTGGTAAGGAGGAAAAGAGTTTCCTACAAATCTTTTCATCTCTGTAGAAACAAAAATTTGACTTTTAGCAGATTATGTGCACATTTTCATCTCTTCAAAACAAATATTTATTTTCCCAGGTTACACAATAAATCCCCTGCTCAGAACTTTAAAGAAATGGTTCTGCCGAGACAGTGTGCACACAATGGAAATAATTAGCGACAAATAAATTAATATTTAATAACTCAAGATTTCAGCAGCGTGTCCAGCATTCCCAAGCTCCACTGAAGTCAGTCTTACCCAAGACCTTTGTGGGAGGGGAATAAAATGGATAAAACCCACTGGGTTTCTTTTTTTTTTGATTTACAGCTTTTCAAAGAAGTCAACGCAACTCAGATCAACAACCACCAGCAACTCTAATAAAACCTTTGCTCTCTACTAGTTACCTATCTGAAAAATATTTATGTCAAAAGGAAAAAATAAGCCATGATTTGAAATAGAAATGCCATCCCATTGAATCACTCTCCATTCACGATTCCCATCCTGTTATAGGATCATAAGCGAAATGCCGCTCTCTGCCTCTAGCCCTTCTCAAGGTTATTCCACGATCCTCAATTCCCTAAGTGTTACAATAGCATAAATAAAATGCAACCATATTCACACAGAAGGAGCTTTCCCATACAACAGAGATCCATGGAGTTTGTGGTCACTGTCCTTTCCATCACCTCTATGGGAAATGTTGGTCTCAAATAGCAGGACTGTTCATATTTCACAATACAACTGGGTTTGGACATGCTTTGATCACAGATCACAGCTCTGCTAACACCTGCACTAAATACTAACTAAGCCTCAGAGAATGGAAAATTGCAATGCTAAAGTCAAGAATTAAAAGAAAAGTTCAAAAGTTACAGTCAACTTCCCAGGCAAATTGGCTCCGTCACTGGCACCTCTCAAAACATACAAACGTGACTGTCACATTACAAAAACCCCAGTTATCTGCAGTGAGTCTTCATCCTAATAATTCAAGTGGTTCCTTGCATGTAAGTGTCATAGAGTCTTTCATAATTTCATGCGTCATTTATTGCAAAAAAGTTTTATAAAATATCTCCTAACATCTTTTTAAATTTTAAGGAAAATGTACATTAGGTACAGGCGCCCTAATGGGGGGCGAGGGGGAACTTTAACATCTTTTACCCCCTTTCCCCTTCAAAAAAATGTTTACTACTTGGTGAAGATTTCAGAGGAAAAATAGGACAAGTCAGTCTCAGATTTCTCTCAGTCCTGATGAGCTGGTGCTCTTCGTGGCAGTGTAGTGAGGTTCCATAAAAACAGCGGGTCATTAGTGTCTCTGAGCTGAAAAGGGGAGAGAAAGGGAACATGGTTAAATGTCTTCCAGTACATACTGCAAAAGTAGGTAAAGCAAAAGCTGAGGTGGCCAGAAAAGTTACTGGCTCACCTGCTTTGTGCGTGGTGTGCAGAAGACAAAAAATAGATTGACATCATCACAAGACAGACACAAGGGAGCAAACTCCTCCGGGGCTGGGGTTTGAGGAGGAGCAACTGAACCAATCTGTTGTATCTCACCCCGTTTCAGCATCCAGAGAGAATTCCAATTGTAAAGACATTTAAAGGCAGCTCAGGAAGGAGGGAGATTAATTCCCCAAATCTATACATTGATGGCAGTTCACACCACAAAGGCACGGCTGACCCTGCAGTGCCCTTCCAAACACAGGGCCCGAGTGCCTGAGGGAGCACTGAGCTATGAACCTGCTAATGGGCTCTTTCCCATGGCTGCTTGTGTTTTCCCACTTCCTCCAGAGAACGGGAATAAATTATGATAAAAAGCAGGGAGGAACAGCCCAAGTGCTGAGCCCTGCATGAACCACCACCAGTCAGCCACCAGTTCTTACTGGGAGGGGGGAGAGGCCCTGGCACAGGGTGCCCAGAGAAGCTGTGGCTGCCCCATCCCTGGAAGTGTCCAAGGCCAGGTTGGATGGGGCTTGGAGCAACCTGGGATAATGGAAGGTGTCCCTGCCCATGGCAGGGGTTGGCACTGGATGAGCTTTAAGGTCCCTCCCAACCCAAACCAGCCTGGGATTCTGGGATTCTATGGAGATCGTGCTCCCCAGACACAGTGGCTGAAAACCTGACCACCTGTGTCAGTTCAGTGTCTGTGTCCTTCAGTTCCCTGCCCCTCACGAATGCAGCCTGTTGTCTGGTTTGTCAGTCATTCCATGGGATCATTCCCTCCACGTGGGATCCGTGGGGTCATTCCCTCCATGTGGGATCTGTGGGTTGTAGGGCAGTGACAGCTCAGCCTGACTGAGGGCACGGCTCTCGCAGGATCCCAGTGAGCTCTCAGCAGGCTGGATCCTGCTTTGAAGCAGCTTCATTCAACTGCTGGAGGCAGAATCACACAGAATCCTGGGACCACTGAGGTTGGAAAAGCCCTCCAGGATCATCGAGTCGAAGCTGTGCCTGATGCCCACCTCATCCCCAGCCCAGAGCACCGAGTGCCACATCCAGGCCTTCCTTGGCCCCCTCCAGGGATGGGGGCTCCAAACCTCCCTGGGCAGCCCCTGCCAATGCCTGACCACCCTTTCCATGGAGAAATTCCTCCTGGTGTCCAACCTGACCCTCCCCTGGCACAGCCTGAGGCCGTTCCCTCTCCTCCTGTCCCTGTTCCCTGGGAGCAGAGCCCGACCCCCCCTGGCTGCCCCCTCCTGTCAGGAGCTGTGCAGAGCCAGAAGGTCCCCCCTGAGCCTCCTTTTCTCCAGGCTGAGCCCCTTTCCCAGCTCCCTCAGCCGCTCCTGATGCTCCAGCCCCTTCCCTACGGAGCCATCCTAAGAACTCCCCCCAGGAACAAGGTAAAAATGTGTGTCAGGACAAGCACCAACACGACTTAGGGCCTTTCCCTGCCTGTCCCACTGAACTCATCCCACACGGCCTTTTCCTGGGAGCCAGCACTGGAATGGGAACCTGGGGATTGTGATTTTTCAATGTGAGTGTTTTCCCAATCCCATGTGTTCACTGCTGTCCAAAGAGAAGCGCTGCCTTTGAAAGTCTTGACTTTCATCTCCAAAGGAAAAGCAGAAGGACACCAGGCAGCCGTGGAGGGGGGGAAAAGGCAGCCCAGAAGGACAAGGAAAGCAAAAATAGCAGCACATCCCATCAGGAATTAAACCTCAAGGCCGTGAGCCCAAATTTAAATAGTTACAGTAACATTTATGCACCTTCCTGGGGGATAATGCTGTGTCTTCTGGGTAAGACTGTGGAACAGCAGGCACAAAATTCCTATTTTCCTGCTACACTTTCCATTTGTAGCCATTGGAGAAGAGGGAAACCAGGCTGCTCTTCCAGATTACTAAAAGCAAGAACTGTTTCCTTCTTTTCCAGCCCCAGACAACCTACAGCAGCAGGGCCTCAGCTACCAGGAAAACAAAGAGCAGCAACGCATTCTTCCCTTTATGTGCCTAATTCCCCGAAATATATGACACAGTATCAAGAATTCCTAAAATGTGGCCAAACCCAGATTTTTCATTTAAATGTATCAGAAGAGATTATCCCTAAATCCTTCAACACTTGAAAAATCTCAAGGAAAGGAAAGATTTTTTTATTTTTCATTAACTCAACTTCTAAAAAAACTAACTAAAATTCTTTGAAAAATCCAGTTTTTAGGGATTTAGTTCCTTTTCACCAGAGCTACTGATTACCCAAACTGGCAGCACGTGCTTTAAAATCCTGACCCACTGCAGAGATGCAATTAAACACCAGTGTCTCCTAAAGCCAAACAAAAACCCTACATGTTACCAAATAAAAAATGATGCTAAATTAGCATTTCAGCAACTATTTGCTTGGAATTGTATCTGCTTATTTTACTGACAAAGCAATTCCCATCTCCCCCTTTGTGCACCTGTGAAAAGAAGGCGAGGACAGTTCTGTCACCTGAATTTGCTGGGATTCTGTTACAGAACCTCAGTGCTGGAACAAGCACTTGCCTCCCAGAGCACGGATTCCCAGCACATGCCTGGCATGTAGGAGAATATTTCCTATTCATGTTGCATATTTGACATCCAAACCATCTGTAAACAAACATGAACACTGACCCAGATCTATTTTTTTTTAAAGAACAACCTGATTTAAAGTTGCTCTTACATAAATTGCACCACCCAAGCAGGAGGTTGCACAGGAGCCCCTGGCAGGAGGGGCAGGTTTCCTGCACAGGGAAACTCAGATTAAACTCGTGTTACACCAAGAGTGATTCCTGCAGGGACATAGAAGGCAGAATCCTTCTTTATAGATACATTTCTACAAAGATTCTGTTTTTCCAAAATCAGAATTGCTAATACCAAAACGACAGGTCAGGTCCATCATCTGTTCTCTCCCACTCCCAGCTGCATTTAGTCTGTTCCCGACAGAGCTCAGCCTGCTCCATTGTTGTTAAAACCCTGCCATTACAAAAGCAGCATCCAGTTTCACTATCACAATCAATATTCCAGTGCTTAATTTTAATTCCCTGTCTCATTTTAAGTATTATTTCCTGTCCCAGCTGCAACTCAACACATGCAGTAGCCTTTGCCCCTCTCCCACAGGTATTTACACACCTGGAACAGCCTCAGTTCCCACAGTCCTCTCCCTCCTCTGGATTGAGGAATGGAATCATTGGCATAGAAACTGAACCGCAGTTGTTCAAAATGTGCCTGATTTGGGAAATAACTCGTCAAACCCAGCCCAACTAAACCCCCCAGATCCATTTGCCTGCTCACACCGAACAGCACAGCCCAGATTTAACCTTGCTCCAGGGGATCCCGGTGTGTTCCCTGAGCCAGCTCCTACCTGCAGACTGCAAAGTTCTCCCCTGGGGCCACGAGGCAGCAAGAGGAGATCAAAGATGACACAGCCCAAGGGCACAGGCACGGGGAGTCACCGTTCCCAGGTTATTCCACACATCTCTTGCTCCCATCCGTCTCCCTCCCGGATGTGCGAGGTGGCTCAGGTCTTCTAAAGCCTGCAAGCCCAGGTCTAGCAACAGCATCCCCTTTCCAGCTCCTGCTATTCCTGCCCCTATGCCAAGAACACAAATTGTTTTTTCTTGGGGAAAACACGGATCTGTGGATCCCAGTTCCCTTCAGCCACCAGTACCTGGCACTAAGGTGCTGCTCCAGGGAGTTATCCCAAACTGCCCAAGCTTGGAGCAACAACAAAGCTGTGCAGGGAAAAAGGAGAGCAGAGCAGCCCCCAACTCCCCGTCAGCCCAGCCCTGCCTGGGAACTGCTGCTTCGCCTTGTGCTCACACAAGGGCAGCTGTGCCACTGCCACATTTAAGAAAAAAAATCACAAATTAATTTAAATTACAGTCTGGATTGTATCCACATCCCAGGTAATACAGAAGACTGACATGTATGAGGAAATCACAGGGAACTACAACCTGCTATTAGGATCCAACAATTAACCCAGTAATTAAGAGATATTTCTGACTTGGGGGAGAATTGCTGCTGTTTGATAAAACCTATCTAAATTACCACAAACAGTTCTTACCACTGAAGTCAGAAACAGATGAACTCAGACCAGACTAGGTGCCTAGAAATGCCAGGATGAGCAGGGAAGAGAATGGAAAAGCCACCTTACAAGGAGACCTTATTTATCTAAACAGCCACACTCTAAATGCACTGACCCCATGGGAGGGAATGATTTAAACTAAAATACAGAACCACCACAGAGAGCAGCAGCTGAGGGGGTTAAATGCTGACTGGGAACTGCCATCATCACTGGGGGGGACAGGGATCAGAACACAGGTTCTTTCCATAAGGGATTAAGAATAATTTGAAGCTGGATATTCCCGTTCCCCCCTCCCAAGCCTGATCCGATGGATCTTTAGTCAGCTGGCAGCCACACAAGTTCTCAGAGTTAAACGTGGGTGATCCCTGACCACTCCATGCTCAGCAGCTTTGGTAGTTATGGAAAAATTCCCTTTGCAAACAGTCCTAAATCATTTTACCCAGCGGATTCCGGCACCACACACTGCCATCCCTCCCTTTGGGCAGGAGCTCACTGCACTCAGTCTTTATCTCCACATCGCTGTAGGGACCCCCTGCACGGCCTGAATTTGCTATTCCTGGAGACATTTATTGGAATACGATTATAAAGGAAAAGATGGATTGAAATAGCCTTTCCCTGATTATCAGTCTGCTCCTTTCCACAGTTCCTCAGCCAAAAAAGCAGCTCTATTTTTTCACTTCACAGAACAAGCATAAGGGCAGATGATAATGCTGAGAACGAGCTACTAACATTTATTTTCAAAAATTCACGTTCCTTTTCTACTCTGACTTTTAGCAGATAAGAAAGGAAATCAATATCAGGATTTAGGAGAGTTAACCAAACCAAACCTAAGGTTAGCAATGCAAAAAGCAACTCTTACCCTTCCTCACTTGTGCTACTCTTAATCCGAATCACAGTTAGAAACTATGTTTAAAAAAAGGTGGTTTACAACGTGCTGAAAAAAGAAAAGTCTTTTCAGCCTTGCACAGACCTAACTCACCCCACAAACCCCACCCCGGGGTAGTTCTGTAGGTTCCAAACTAAACACAGCAAGAGTCTGAAAGAAAAACAAAATCATCAGAGATGATTATCTCATTGAAGTGTTGACACAAAGTTACAACTCTAATTAAAAAAATAACAACTTTTCCTTCAATTTCCTGCAGGACTCCACTTCAGAGACACACAAGCAATCCCAGCTCCACTCCCGAAGCCTCAAACCTTTAAACACCTCTGGGAAAAGAAATCTTTCTAAGTTTTGGAATAACTACCCTCTCTCCCAAGGCATTTTTAATTGAAGCTGGAGATCTTCAGAGGAGAACACCACTTGTACTAGAAACTCATCATACCTGTCACATTTTCCCTCTAAATTGACAGGCCATAAATATCCAACAACTACACTGAGGAATTTCATTAAGTCAAAAAGGCACCATTTGCAACTTATCCCATTAAACTGCTGGAAAAAGACCAGTCCCCCTTTCTCCTGCTGTTTGCCTTCTCAAGGCAGGGTCACAGAGGCTGGAAAAGACCCCCCAAGACTGAGTCCAACCTGTGCCCCATCCCCTCCCTGTCACCCTTCCTTGGACACCTCCAGGGATGGAGGCTCCACACCTCCCTGGGCAGCCCTTGAGCACCTTTTCCAGGAGGAAATTCCTCCTGATGTCCAACCTGAGCCATCCCTGGCACCTGAGACCATCGGCACCCGCTCACAGAGGCACCGCCCGGGCACGGGGCTGCTCCTGGTGGGAGCTGTGGATAAATCCTGGGTAAATCCTGGGTAAATCCTGGAAAGCGTCCCTGACCTGGAGCTGTGTCCCAGCTGCAGGACCAGGCACTGCCGGGAACACACAGACAGAAAAGTGGGATTTGCAGTTTTAGCTAAAGCAGCCCCACACCTTGTCCAAGCCCTCAGGGCCCATCTCACTCTGTGCCTTCCTGAACCACCAACCCAACCCAACCCATCCCTTGGGAACTCTGCCACATCCACAGGAGCAGCTCACTGGAGTTAAAGCAAAATCAGGGATGAAGTGGATATTTTCAGCTTACTGTAACATGGTGGTGTAAAAAAAATAATTTAACAAAACAAATCTATTTGCTTTGAGACCCGTTCAGTCTGCAGCAATACAGCACATTCACTACAAAACTTGAGAGAAACTACTTAAAACTCATCAGCTACAAATCAAAACTGACTACAAATGCTTCTCATAAAGTTTTTTTGAACATAAAACCACCTAAAGAAAGCCCTCTCATACCTGTTGCTCCCCCAGTGAACACCTGAACAAACTTTGCCTATGTAAGCTGCAGTGCTACTCTAATTTTATATAAATTAAGAGAACAAAGCTTCCAGGTCTTCTAAAGAAAAAATAACAATGTAAATATTGATTTTGCCACTAATCGGCTTAGAACAACTAACTTAAAACCAGTTCACTTGAGCTTCTAAACCTCAAGGAAGTGGTGTAGACATCTGACCCACCTCACGTGGGTTCCACTTTGCTTTAATAACAAAATACAGCTTATTTACTTCAAGAAACTGTTTCTGTTTGCAGGAGAGAATACAGAGAAGTGAAACAGATTTTTGTTTCCAATTTTTTTCCGTTTTTTATGGAATTTTTTGTGTGTTTATCACATTCAAAAAGCATTGACCAGCGGGGCTCTTTGGGGACTGTTAGAATGCCAAGGTAAAGCTGATATATTTGGAAGCTTAATTAGGAACTAATGACTGTCAGCTCGAGGAAAATTTAAACAGCCATGAGTTTGACACTTTAGACTTCCAATACTTCTGTGGGCACAACAGAATGATTTAAAAAAGTAAAAAGAATCCTAATACTTTGGGAAGACCAGACAGTATCATGAACATATGAAATTAAATCTTAAAGTAAAAAGATTTTCAGGGTTTGATGATTAAATCCTTACCCCCATTTTCATGTCTGTTTAATTTCAGTCTGAGCTTAAATTTTTTACATCTGTCACGATTGCCTGCGTGGGCAATTCTGGCAAAACCAGGATGAAAACTGCTTTGGGATGAGCACCGGGAGACTCTTCACAGGGCACTGCAAGGCTGAAGCAGGAGTGGGTTGGAGGAGGCAATAATTCACACGGTCAGGTAAGGACCAAAACTCAGAGAAAAAAAAAAGTCCAGTCCATTGCATGAAAATGCCCCAATACTGAGCAAAAACCATGCAAGAACAGCTGGAGTGGCAGTGGAGAGTGGCTCTGACTGGCTCTGAGAGATGGCAACTGAAAACATTCCCCACTGTACAATGACATTATCCACAGTCTCTACTCAAATATATGGCCCAAAAGCTAATTAAGGGAGAAATTTAATGAACTTTCCAGAAAGCCCTCTACAGAGCTGGTTCTGAAACAAAAGGGACAGGTAATTAATAATCTCCAAATTAAGACTGAAGTATACCAATAGTATTTACATCAAGCACTTAATCTTTAAGAATGCATGAAAAAGGACAATTTACTTTTTATGGGTGTCCTCTAAATCCGGCATACAGATAAAATACTCTGACATCCTGGATTTGTTTCAAAGCTTTTTGAGAAACACACACAAATAATTCAGATTTAGTCAATTTTATTTACAGTTTGTTTTTTTACATTTCAGAGCATTACACAATTACATATTCTCATTTTTCTGACCTGCAAACAGATACCTTAAACGGAAATATTTAAAAAAAAAAAAAAAAGAAAAAAAAAAAAGAAGTTAGATACATCCAAAATGCAACAATTACACATCTGACAATTCACAAAGTGTAATTTACTAGGACGTATCCTAAGAATTTAGGAACAACCAGTCAGGAGAAAATCTGACCAATTTCAGCAATTAATTATTTACACATTCAAAACAAAGCCTCTCTTAATCTAAACCTCCAGGCAAATGGCCTGAAAGATTTCTTCAGGAAGAAAGACCAGAATGATTCACACCTATGCAGCATTAACAGCCCTTGATCCCAAACACTGAGGACTCCTCAGCTTTGTCTTAGAGCTACAGGCATCCCTCGACTTCTCCGACCCTGAAGTGATTTAGTTGTGCCCCCATGTGCATAGAAAGGTTGAGTGTTTAAGTGGTCACTACGATAAAACCCCATTTAATCTGGTCTTTAAGTCACTAAAATTCTTCTTCCTTAAAACTTTCAGCAGGTCTCCAATGCCATTTAAGCTGGCCCGCTCGGGACACGCCTCCCTCAGGTGTTAAACCGGGGCTTGAACCCACTGCTTCCGGCCAGACTAAATCCATCAGAGACTGGTTAAAATAATCTTTAAAGACCATTTAGACAAGGCTTACATTTCTACACTTCCCTGATGGGCCACCTAAGAAAACAAAAAAAGTCACAGCTACTACTTTCATCCCTCGTGTCAACCCTCGGCCACACAGAACTAGTTATATACTGGGTAGAAACTACTAAAAAATTCCCTGCAAATCAGCTGCCTTTCAGCTGTGGCTATGGCTCCTATGCATCGGGTGGTTGAGGAGGTTTGTTTTTTGTGGTTTTTTTTTTTTTCTCTTTAAAAAAAATTCTCGCTCGAAAAATACCGAAGTCCTCACTTTTAGGCTAATTTCGATCGCGTGTTCAATTGGTTTGGACCGTCGCGAAACCGCCGCGAACGGAACGAGTCTCGCGCAAAAAGAGTCAACCGAGTGCAACTTCTGACTTTGCCACGTCCTTCCCGGGAGTTCTCTCTAACCTGGCTAGGGATCGGTTCGGTGGAGCCTCCAGGTTTCTCGCCTACCTTACTCTCCACGTTCACGTCTCAAACTGCGTCAGCAGGGCCCGCACCTCGGGCGTGAGCTGCTTGGCAGCCTTGGCCGCCTCGGTGACGGCCTTGCGGTACAGACCCTTCCTCTTCTTATTAAAGCGCAACTGGAAGCTTTCTAAAAAGGGGGAGAGCTGTGCAAGAGCAAGGAAAGACGTGGTGGTGGAGCCGAACCACGAGATACGGGCCTCCTGGCGCACCAAGAGCCCGTTATCCTTGCGGCTCACGGTTATGGTGAGGATACGGGCCGGCCACCAAGGGAAGCCGTAAATCTTGGCCCAAACAATGTCCCCTACACATACGGTCCTGCCATCTGGTGTGACACATTTAGAGACGTTTTTGGAAAAGACTTCTGTTTTCAAGGAATTACTGAGCTTTTTCTCTTCCTTCGAAGAGGAGGAGGAGGAGGAAGGTGCATGCATGCTGCCTGGAGGAAAATCAAAGCTTTCGGTAGAGCTACACTCAGAGTTGGTGGATTTCAAATCATCTGTGCTATCGCTACTACAAACTGACGCACTGGAAGAGTCAGATTTCTTTTGATTAAGGGTCATGTAAACCGTTATATTGCTTTTGCTGCCTCTCTTGCCCAGTGTCTGCTGTTCATCCTGATCAACAGTTACATGCACTTCACTCGTGTCCTGAACCTCACTGCTGGCCTCTTCGGGGCCTTCTGAGGGGCTCTGAGTTTCTGAAGGGGCCTCACCTGCTGAGCGGGTGGAGGAGCAGCGAGACTGGGGCTTAGTGGCCATCTTGCCGCTCCGTATTTTCTCAAGTCCTGTCTTGAGGGAAGAGTCATTCTCTTCGTTGCGGTACCGCTGCGGCTTCAGGCGCAATCGGGGCGGGAGGGACCCTGAGCTGGTGTTCTGAAGACGCCGCGTGAAGTGGACCTTTGAATGTGCATTTTTGGAAGAGGAGGTTGCACTCTGCTTCTTTTGTGCCTTTTCTTTGGCCATTTTCAAGACTTCCCGAGCTTTCGCATGATCCATGTTTTTGCTCTGGAGAACCTTTTTCGTGTTTAACTGCGCTTTCGAAGTATTCGCTTGTGCGGAAACTTTAACCACTCTGCTTCTGCTGTGGGCGATATTTGAAACCTTGACCACAGCGTTCCTTTTCTGGCTTTCGTTTTGGCTTTTCCCATCCACCTTGTGGTCAGTCTTAAGTTTTTTATTCACAGTAGTCACGCTCTCGTTTCTTCGCTTTTTACTGTCCTCGTATTTGGAAGAGTCACTCGCATTGCCACCTTTTTTGATCTCCTTTTTCTCCGCCACGACGCTGTTTTTGCACTTGTCGCACAGGACCTGCCGGGGCCGTAGCTTGATGGCGTTCATGATGGAAGTGGGTTCCTCCCTGTACATTTTCCGCTTGGGCCGCTTGATTTTCCGGGGCGGAGGCTGAGGTATCGACTGGTTATAGGTGTCCCTGATAAACAAAGGAGGAGGGTATGGCGCTCCCTCGTGAAACAGAGGAGGTGGTTTAGAAGTCCAAAGGCTTTTAGCTATGCTGGGCTCCGACGGCTGCGTGAGGGAAGAGTCGTCGGGGACCGCGGCATCCGACTCGCACTTCACCTGCGCCTCCTCTTGGAATGGTTTGCTTTGGAGCTGCATGGCTTCGGGTTTGTCCTTGTATTCCCTTTTAGGAAATATGGTCACAGGGATTCCATGGGGGCCAAACCTTCAAGAGAGGGGAAAAAAAATATTAAATGTTTTGAGGCAGTTTTGCTGCGTTTATTACAAAGCATGAGAAAATCTGTCTGCGTTAGGGAGCCACAACTTGAAAGACATGAATCCTAGGAAAATTAAGGCTTTGGATCCAGCCTTATGGGAAGCTTAGAAAATGCAGGACACCGAAATGAAATCAGTAGAGAACAGGAAAAACACAGCTTCACTTATTATCAGTTTCCCTTGATGCCCTGAAAATGTAACAAAAATATCCCCTTAGACAGTAGTCAAAGAATTAACTTCATACTTCTAGAAAATGCTTATAAACATCCAAACATCCCAGCAACTCCCAGTCTACCCAAGCTCATTTTCCACACTAAGCCAACTTTATGCAAGGCATCTCCAGGAACTTTTACAAAATACTTCCATTTTTAGCACAGCAGAAAGGGATGAGTGTTCCAGATTTAACAGAGGCAAACCTGGGCTGCAGAAATCCCTGCATTGAACAGGCAGTGCCACCACTCTGCATCCACAAAAGCCCAGCAGTTGGTGCTTTACAGCCCCAAACTCCTCAGCCCACCAGTCTGAATTTCTCCCAGCAGAACTCCCCTTATTTCAACTCAGTACAAACCATTCCTCCCTGTTCTGGGAGCAAACGGGATTTTAAACCTTTCACTACTTTTCTCCAGACTAGAACTGCTCTGGATCTACATCAGGACAAGGGAGGAACTCCCCAAGATCTGTCCTCAGGTTCACAGGAGTTCATGTGGCACTGAGGCTGCTCAACTGCAACATCCTCTCAGCTCACTGAAGTTTATTTACAATCTTTTTTGTACATGTGTGATGACCTTTTTTCAAATCCAATTTCGAGGACATAAAGGCAACATGTTAGAAGGTTCTTCACACTGTCCCGAACAAAAGCCATCTCTTGTTTGTCTTTTTGCTTATCACAAGCTTCTTTTTACATCCAGAAGTTGTAATTGAAGCAAACAAGCCACCCAAGATGAAATTATCCACCCAGTTTGCACTTCAGCAGCTCACACAGACATTTTTCCAGCCTATAGTCTGGCATTAAACCACAAGAAACTCACACATAACTAAGTTTTAAATTGCCTGAAGTCCCACAAGTCAATCAAAGGTAAAGAAGTTTCTTTTCCACAAACACTTTTCCTTCCATGAAGGACTGTGAGCAAGTTATTCAACTCCAAGTAGGGCTTTAAAAGAAACTATCAGCTGACAGTAATTAAATTAGCAATATTTTCAGTGTTACTTGCATCAAGACCTTCATCTTCTAAGGGAACATAAGATCCAGATCCTATCTTTCACCACCTGACAAAGATTAGACGATTTGGGAAAAAGTTAATCTATGCTAAGAGCTGAAAACAAGACAGGGCAAGATCTCTGCTGTGCAAATTCCAATCCCAGGGAGCACAACAGCAGAACCAGACAGGAGTGGGACACCAAACAGGCAAACCCCACACAGACAAACATCTCAGCTCCTCCCACTGCCTCAGGAACTGCATTTCCAGCCCCTCACAGGCCATTTCCAGACCCGGAGCCAAGCCTTTCTCCTAGAGGACATTTCTGCTGTGTCAGGAAGTGAAGCATTATTAATCACGAGGAAGAAGGGGATGAAGAGGACTGCAAGGTTTTCTGGAAGGATCCCATTTAGGTATTTCATCTCTCTTTTCCCAGGTTTTCACTCCACTGCCTCCCCAGCACAGTGTGCACGACTTGCACTCCAAAGGCACAAAGAAGCTGATGGAAAGCTCAGCACGTGACTGACACCAGAAATCAAAGATTCATTCTGCACCTTCCACTCTCCTTTCCTTCAAGCACAAAGCACAGGCCAAAACTGAAGAACAGGAAGCCAAAGGGGGATTTTTATCCAAGATGCAAACCTGCTTTAGTAAGACACAAAACCAATCCAGAGTGACTCCCTGAAGCCAGAGAATCCCTCATGAGAAGTACTGCTTTAAAAATGAACCAGAATGTCCCACCCTTGTCTACCTACAAATCAATGAACTGGGGAAGCAGAGAACATTCATGGTTATTGTCTGGTGCCAGTTATGTCCAGCACTATTCCTGTAAATGTTAATACAAAACACACAACTAATCAGGCCAGTGCACCTGCAGGACAAGACAAATTTTGTAAACAAAGATAATTAATAATATTTCCAACAGCTCAGTCTATGGAGCCTTCTCTTTGGCCTCACCCAGGAGTAGATTGTGTCTCTAAATGTGCAGTTTTCAGATTATCTGTTTCCTCCTTGGTTAATCAAGTTCTCCAGCAACGTGGAAGAACGACATGAAAATCAAGAAAACAACGGCAGAAAAACTTGCAAATGAAACAGGAGAGAATGAAGACAAAGAACAAGGTAAGAAAAGAGGAATTTGCTTTTCCTAAGAGCAGCAGCAGAATGAAGACGTGATCTCAAACCTCCTCGAGACAAGGCATGACACAGCATCTAATCAGCTCTGCAGCAAGCACAAGTGTTTATTGCATCTACCAGAATTTCAAGCCCTATTTTCACAAGGCTGGTTGGTGGCCCTTGGAGAGAAATGCTCCTCATCCAACCACAACCGTTTTTGTTACACCAGCTACAAGGCTGAAGTAGTCAGTGTCAGTAGTCAGACACAAAAGCTGCAAAAGGATTTGGTTCGTCTGCTACAGAGATGAAGCACGACTAAAAGGCCACTCTACAAAACAAAAAGTTGGAGAAATCCAAGGCACGCAGCTCACTTGTGACACAACATTTACTGATGCCCCAGTCAGTCACTGACTGGCACTAGATCAGCTCTGAAACCATTTCAGTCACAGCACAGTGAGACCCCCAAAACACTCCCTTTGTCACGTGTTGCACGTTTAAGTTCTAAAAGGAATTGCCTTGTCTTTATTCCAATAACAAAGTATTTTTTTAATATATTGATTCCAAGTACCACCTAACCCCACATTACTTTCATCCAGAAAAGCCTACTCTTGAAAAGATATACTGCAATTACTGTTTGCTTAAAATAAAAACCTCCTGGTGTCCAAGTTCCAGCTGCTCCCTGTAAACCCACTCCTGACTCATGTAACACTTCCACCTCAGACCATCACACTCCAGGGAAAGGGAACATTGATTGACAGAGGATCTAAAATTGAAGTGTTAGAAAAACCAAACTCAGAAATAGGTATTTCAATCTCAATTCAAGGCAGTTCTGGAAGGCAGTGCACTGCTGCTTCCTACCTAGGAAAATCAGAGCCAGTTCTCCATGGGGCCAGTTCCTCTCCTGTCAAGCTCTTGTTTGCTCTGAAAATGCACCTCTGAGAGAGGATGGTGGGGAACTGTTGTACCAAACTGATCTCCAAAAGGTCTTTCAAGTCACCTGGGCAATCTGGTGACTGGACCTGATCACACTTCTGCTACACATACCACTGCTCTGTCCATATTCACTGGAGACATGAACAGCAACAGGATATCAGGACCTATATTGAAATAAGAGACTGATCAATTCTGGCAGTTCAATGATATTTACACTGAGAAGAGCTTTCAGTGAAACCAGGGTGTGCAGAGACAGAAATATGGTAGAAACATGAGGCTTTATTTCCACAGTTTGCCAACTGCAAGTTAATTCACAGGCAGCCATGGCACCCAAAAGCCAGTTTGGGTATCAAACCCAGAACTCTGTCCTTTAAAGCCAGAGTTTTGTATTACAGACATGTAAACTTAAGTACTTTATGGAAAGTAAAGCCACTTTTTTCCAATCTAAATCCTACAGCAGAATTACTGCAAAGAATGCTTATTCCTGTTCAATTTGTATGCAAAACAGAACAGTTGAAGAGTATTTTTTAAGAAATAACCATGAGATAAGGACATTCAAAATAAAAGATAAGGACAGTTAAAATCCCATTTTAACTCATGACTGTATGTACATAAACATCTAAACAACACACCCCGGGGCAAAGTGGTTTACATTGGTACCTAAAGTTTTAAGTTCTCATCTTTAGCCTGCAATGTCTGACTTTTACTTCTCTATTAAAAGGAACAGAAACAAAGAAGCACCTTGTTCTGCCAAAGGAGAGAACCCCCTGAGCAGGTTCCAAATATTTCCCATTTGTCTGTGGACACCCTGAACAACATCAGCAAAGCACAGAAACTTCAAAGTGTTCAAGCAAGTCTGTTGTAAGTGACTCTGCTCAAAACTCACCTTCACCACCAGGGCAGTGCAGAAATCTCCTGTCACCTTTTCTGCACTGCTCTGTACCCAATATCATCCCTGGTGCTCTGCACAGGCCAAGACAGGCAACAACTGAAGCCATTTTTATTGCAGGGAAAGTTCCAAGAGTATAAGATGCTGAAAGAACTATGGATACCTATTACATGCATCTAAACCGAGGGTTTAAATTATAACATTCCATGTAATGTACAGTTAGATCATAGCTATGTGAACACAAAGTATTGCAGAACTCCTCAAAACACCCTGCATTCAAAACACAGATTATGCAACCACCTATTTTTAATGAAGGATTTACTTGGTGTAATAAAGCACAACATGGAATACATTGCTTTATATGCAGGCACCTTCCCGAAAAAAGCATTCCCAGAAGCCAAACAATCAACTCCATGGTTTATTCACCTCCTGAGCCACGTAACACCAGGCTAAATAGACTAGAAAATGCACATTGCACTGAGAGCTCTGAACACACGGCCAAGGACTGCAGTGGGAGCGACTCTTTGGAAACAGCACAACATAAAGGGATGTTGCTTCACCACCACAAACTCTCAGCACCAAGGAAAATTTAGTTATAGACAGGATGGTTCAAGTCAGTCACAGATGGGATGGTTCAAAGGAAGTCACACGTGGCAATCCCCATCCAAGCCCACCCGTGGGAAGCTCACCTATGGAAAGACTCGTGTTTTTCACAGGTGCTCTGGCCTGAAATGCAGCTCCTGTTTCTGGCACTTTCAAGGGAAAGGAAAGAGCTGGGCACGTGTAGAATTGAGTTTGGAAAGCATCCCAAGAAGGCTGGAGAGAAGGATCCAAGGCAGCACCCAACTTTCATGTCTCCTGACTGGAGTTACCCGGGTCTCTACTGCAACCACTGCCCAAGAAAAACCAGCTCATGGACACCAGACAATGTGCAAACACACCCAGGGCTGCACTAGCTCACACTGCACCTCCCCATGGAGCTACAACCCCTGGAAAGACTTCAACTTCCAGGGAAGTGACTCCCAGAAGCCCACAGAGTCAGGATGCCGCTCTCAGAGCAGAGAGAGAAGCAGCTCTGAGGTGAAGAGGCTGAGAGCACTCAGGAGGTGCCACTGCAGGGGGAGGCAGCCCACACCTTTCATTGGAAAGGGTTTACAGTGAATTTCCATCAGGTTTTTGTCATTTGGAGTTTATCAAGGATGTAAAAGTAAACTTCAAGAGATAGGATGCTTTGAGTTTAGGCTTTCCATTAACTACCATAATTTTACTGGCACATCTATAAAGCTGAAGGTCTGTTTAAACTGAAATATCTTTTAATTTTTACATCTGTTGGCATTATTAGCTGTTAGTTGCATTTTAAATTAGACACTTTGCTGATATATTTGCTGTGATCTATTTTGAAGTATTACACTGGCAAAACTGTATTATCAAGATAAAATACCTTGAATATACTCGTCAAGACCACCCATATGCCAGGCCCAGGACACATGGAAGAGAGCAACATCATTGATTAATGGATGAATTTAAGCCAATTCAGTGTCAACGATTCCATAGCAGAAAATAAAATGAAAACAGACTGAAAATTTCACCTCTGCCCTGTCTCAACACTTCAAGCCAAGCCTTAGAAAGCCAGGACAAGCCACGCTGCTGGAATACACAGAATTCCTTAAGGAAGGACAGTTCAACCATCACCTCTTACATCCCAGTCCAACAAGGAACAGCTGATGACCACAGATCCCTTCAGGAAAGGAGAGTGAGGTCCAATCCAGACCCCAGTTCTAACCCTACCCTCTACGTGAGGCTGCATTTGACACCTTCAATAAAACCTCTGTCAGTCACAAGCAAAACACAGGAAATGAACTCTTAACCACACTCGCACCACACCTGAGCTTCCCATGTTCTGGGGGTAATAAAACAAATGTCAAAGAAGTGTTGAGGCTGTTCCCTAAATGCCAGAATTTCACCAAGCTCCTCCGGGCTCCTGAGAAACTCCAAAAGAGGTGATGAGGTGTAGGGACACCTTGGGAACTGAGAGTAAGTTTTAAATAAACCTAAACGCACAACCCTGAGCCACAGACACTTTTTACTGTTAAGAATGTGCATCCAGAACATGAGGCCTCCCACAAAACCCCGACCTTCCCCAGACAGGGGTGACCACACGTTGTCCCTGGTTATTAAATAAAAGAACAGGGAGAAATGTGCCACATTTTTCCAAGTGAGGCTTCTGCTGTTTCCTTCTCACATCATTCTTTTGCAGTAGAAGCTGAATGAACAAGTTGGGAAAAGCACAGGATTGAAGAGTCACTGCTGTACCTGAAAACTAATTCTGGGATTACAAGAACAGGAAGGTGCCTATAAAAGTTTATTTTCAGCATACAGCTCATGCACACCTTGGTGCAGGAAGCCTTTCCTTATCTTCCCTAACCAAACCCCAATAAAGATAGAATTTCAAACATATGTCTACTAGGAACACACTGAACATCCTTTGGATATCTAAGGTCACAAAACAACTTTTTGCTCTCTTTCTCCCTCAAGAACTATTATGAACACACACAAGTCAGAAGGGAACTAATTTAGAGAAAAAGACAAGTGTCCACCACATCTGCAGGATTAAAAGGAAAATTTTAGTTAAATGACAAAGCAATAAGAAGTCCAAGTCCTGACTGTTGGCAAAACAACAGAACATAAATTTAATCCCTCTCCTCCCCTAACCTTTGGGAAGGAAATAAGAACCCACAGAAATAATTATCCTTTCCCCAGAAAACCACAGCTTCTTAATCCTACATTTTAAGATTTACAAATGCTACACTTATCAGGTATTTCCTTCCCACCTCTTCCTCCAGGTGCAGAGCAGGATTTACTCTGAGCCAGCAGGTGGGATGAACATCCCCTGCCCCCTCAGCAAGCAGAGAGTGAGCACTGCCAGATACAGGCAGCTCACCTGAAATCCCAGAGAACTGGGATGGTTTGGGTTGGAAGGGACCTTAAAGCCCACCCAGTGCCACCCCTGCCATGGGCAGGGACACCTTCCACTATCCCAGGCTGCTCCAAGCCCTGTCCAACCTGGCCTTGGACACTTCCAGGGATGGGGCAGCCACAGCTTCTCTGGGCACCCTGCGCCAGGGCCTCCCCAGCGTCACAGAGAAGAATTCCTTCCCAATATCCCATCTATCCCTGCCCTCTGGCAGTGGGAAGCCATTCCCCCCTGTCCTGTCACTGCAGTTCCTGATGAAGTTCCCTCTCTGGCTTCCTTGCAGCCCATTCAGAGGCTCCACACGCCCTTCTCTTCTCCAGGCTGAGCATTCCCAGCTCTCCAGCCTGGCTCCACAGGGAAGATGCTCAGCAACTGCGTGGCCTCCTCTGGACTTGCTCCAACAGCTCCAAGTCCTTCTTACGCTGGGGGCACCAGAACTGTGCACGACATTCCAGGTGGGGTCTCACCCGAGCAGGGCACAGGGGCAGAATCCCCCCATCCCTGCTGCCCACGCTGTGGGATCAGGCCTGGACATGGCCGGGATATGTTGAGTTTTTCCACTTCTCCTCCCTGTGTGAGGGCTCCTGCATTCCCTGTCTCTCCCATCAGGTACATTCACACCAAGGAACCCCCAGCAGAACCTCCCCCTTCCACCAATAAGGCACTGAAAGGATTTCTAAGGCAGCAGCACTACTGAAGTTGAACAGCAGGAACACATCTTTAATCTGTGCAATGAGCCTTCGGAGCAACCAAAGTGGGGACATGCCCCTCTCTGAGTGAGGATTTACTGCAAAACAAACGGATTTGCCACTCAGGACATGTGGGTTCCTATTTTCTGCTGATTTTCAAAACTTGTTGGGCAGCAGGTACGTGGGAGTGCCACTGGTACAGGCAGGGAAATGCTTCCTTCCCTCAAATAAATGTAGGAATAAAGTCCACTGATCACCCAGGAGCTTGTGTTAATAACTCCTAAATGGACATCCCGTTTACAGGGGGTGGGAGAGGGAATCAGGCCTCCCACACAAATATCACTGACTTCATATCAAAGTCCACAAGAATAAAATGCAAAGTCAGGGGCATCATCTCAACAATGGAAAAAGAGCTAAGGAAAAAAAAATCCCACAACTAAAGAATGCTTTAAACCCACAAATATATGGGGATGTTTCTGCTTTTCTTTCACTGTGAAGTTCAAGTAATTCAGAAGATGACTTGAGAAGACTAAGAAGAGTCCAGTGAACAGGTTTTTAAAACAGTCACTTGAACTTGCTCTTCTCAGTACTGTATGGAAGTAGCACCTTCTCTGGAAGGGAAAGAGAAATTAGATCCAAAAAGGAGTAGGAATTATTTTCTTCTGAGTATACAGTGAAAACAGCATTAGCATGTGCAGTGAACATCAGCCACTTTTGGAAGCTACTGAATGAGGAAATTCCATTGTCACTTTTACTTTATAATAACTGTCATTCTTAAAATACTGATCCCTCTGGCATTAGGAAAGTTTGTGAGATTATTCCCATGCATTTGAATGAGACACATTTCAGCAACCACCCATCTTCCATGCTGGAAATCCCAGTGTTGTCATGCAAATGCACGGAATGTAGGAGGTTTTCATTTAACCCTGACCTTCTTTTTTCTTTCGGTCCAGTGGAAAAATTTCTTACAAGAATTCCAGGGCCTGCCACAGATACAGAAGAAAGTTCATGAAAAATATTTGTGTTCTACAAGTCCGGGTGCTGCTACACCAAGCAAAAATAAACAGGTAGAAGGAAAAGCTGATACCTAAACAATACCACCTGTTAGTCACCACTGAAGTGGCAAAATTGAATGTAACACCACGGCCATTCATGTACCACCTTTTTTTGGATAATGCTTCCATTTCCTACAGGTAGCAAGTTTTTGGATTATTTCTAGAGCTTGTTTTCCACCGCATTTCCTGCTCTGAGACATCTGATAAGAAACTTCTGTAATCTACCAACATTTACTTGTCACCAGCCAAATATTACAGACCTTATGTCTCAAAGCTCAGTTCTTCTTGTCCAGGCCCTCTGTAGAGCTTGGCCTTTAGAATTTCAATTTCCCCTTCTGGATTCCCATGTAAAAGCACCTCGGAAGGAGCTCCAAGATCATATGAATGGAGAGAAAGGAATAAATGGTTCTACAGCTGCAAGGAACAGCCCCAGCCTTCCTGTATGTATGGCTTTCCCACAGCTCCCACAGCAAAGGTTTGTCCCAGGGGCTGTGCTTGGAACCTGGGAGGATGGAGAAGGCTCCACCAAGGCACAGGAGCAGCAGCCAACCTGCACATTGACTTTTGCTGCAAAGGGCTGCAGATCTGATCACGACAGAGGCTCCTTGGTGCACCAAAACCTCGGAAAACACGGGATGTCTGTGGCCGGAGGATAGGAGGATAGGATCCTTTCCAGGAGTAAGGGAGAAGCCGGTATTTTCCTGCACTCCTGGAAGCAGAGGCTTTGTCACCCTGCCCAGGGCAACCATGGCCTTTTGCTGGGTTAACTTCAAACCTACAGAGGAATTCATGTTACCCAGACTTATGACTTAATTTATATCACCTCCTGCCCTGCTCTGAGAAGCTGTTTCACCCTACAAGTGGGTGAAGTTTTGCTTAGCATTTCACACCTCGACGACTGACGGCTTTAAAACTTCATTCCATGGCATTATCCAAAACTTGGGTTGCAAAAAAGGTCTTTTGTGTCAAGACCCAACCACGCAGTGAGGCCCAAGCCACAAGTGCTGGTCCCCACCCCTCTCCATTTAGGAGGCACTGACAATGTCAATATTCCAGGAAGTTATTAAACAGCTACTAGCAACGTAAAAGGAGTGATAAAAGACATATGTCCACACACACAGCTTAAATTTGGGGGAGGGAAGCGCTGCATATTTTGCATATCGATTATTTTAAATAACAACCTTGGTTAAATTTCACTTTTCTCTCATGAACTTGCATAGCTCTTACAAGTCTAGAAATAACCACCAAGACGAAGAGGTATTTTCACCTGCAAATAGATTGTTTATAAGATACAGTAATTTCTGGTCTCCCAAGAGCTTCTTGCTATTGAAAGGCAGTGGAAAAAGCAAACCCCAAACCTTGCTGTCTGATAAGTTTCATGATACATAACAATCCCCCCGCCCAAAAGGATATTTTAGAACCACGAAACTTCCCCTCGTTCATTGCATACAGGGAGCGATCAGTACTAATTAATAACTGCAACAGCTGGAAAACCATTATTCTAGAAAATAATATCTGCTGAAAAAGAAGGTTACCTAGGCAATGTAAGCCAGAACGAACAGGGCAATCAGATCCCGGGGTCTGTTCCGTACAAAGACGGGAATAAACGCCAACCTCCGGGCTGGGGTCCTTCTCCCGGCACACAGGGATGCTGCTGCAGGCCCTGGGAATCCCAGCCAAGCCCAAAGGATATGCCCATGTGCTCGCCCCTCTCCCAGCTCTCCCGTTTTCCCATTCCCCGGGATGGAAGGGACCCTTCCCAGCCCCGGCTAGAAGGGTCGAGGAGGAGGATGAGGAGGATGGCCGGGAGCTGCTCCGCTCCCCGGGGAGGGAGCGGGGGCAGGAGCCGCTCGGCCCGGGGCGGACCGGGGCCAAGGAGGGGCTGGGATGGAACGGGAGGGGATGGGAGGGAAGGGAAGCTGCAGAGCCCACGAGGGTCCCGGCGGGGCCGCCCCCATCCCGCCCCCGGCGGCTCCGGGAGCGCTCCCGGGCCCGGCGCTGGGTGGGGGCTCGGGTTCGGCTCCCCCCGAGCTCTCACCTTTTCGAGAGGTCCATGAGGACCCCGGAAAAAAGCTTCTCTCCCAGCCGGAACGAGACCACCAGCGCGTCCTCGATGATGTGGTCCAGGGTGACCCGCACCTCGGAGCCGGGCAGCAGCGCCGGCGCCTCCGCCTCCCCTCCGCCCGGG
>VZRJ01007033.1:53041-86493 GCA_013397565.1 Ptilonorhynchus violaceus
GGGGGCGGGAGGGCGGCCATGAGGGGGGCTAGGTCGTCCCTCGGAGGAATCGGGTCACTCCTCCGGGTGGTCAGGTCGCCCTTCGTGGGGATGAATTCGCCCCTCGGGGGATCAGATTGCCCTGCGGCTCCGCCTCTCTGTGCGGTGCGGGCGGAGGAGCTGTTGGTCCCCGTGCTGGGGAGGAACTGGGGCGGTGACACTGGAGAGAGGAAAGATCACATAATCACAGAATATCCTGAGTTATAAGACACCCACAAGGATCATCCAGTCCAACCCCTGGCCCTGCACAGACACCCCAACAATCCCAGCCTGTGCATCGCTGGGAGCGTTGTCCAAACGCTCCTGGAGCTCTGGCAGCCTTGGTGCTGCGCCCATTCCCTGGGGAGCCTGTTCAGTGCCCACCACCCGCTGGGGAAGAACCTTTCCCTGATATCCAACATAAACCTCCCTGACACAGCTCCAGCCGTTCCCTGGGTCCTGTCCCAGGTCACTACAGAGATTAGATCAGTGTCTGACCCTCCTGTTGCCCTCACAAGACGTGAGGGAAGGCAGAGGACCTGGTGCCTTTTGTGAAGTAAATCAGCACTTTAAAGTGTTCAGTAACATGAATTAAGTACATCGGGTAATCATGGAAAACGCAGCGTCGAAAGGGGAGGAAAGGAGTTAATTTTTCCTTCTACTACAGCGGGTTGCTCCAAGCCAGGTCTAGCCCGGCCCCGGACACTCCCAGGAACGTGGCAGCCACTGCCAGTCTGGGATTTTGGACCTTAAAAACTTCAGGGACACTTGCACTCAGAAGTTTGCAAAAGCCAAGTTCCAGACACCTTTCAGGCTGCAAAGCAGAGAGGTTTTATCTTGTTCAGATGTTTCTGTACTGGCGTGTTTGTGCTCAGGACACCCGGCCCTGTTCACTTCCCTGGGGCTGCTGAGCAGAGAACGGGCCCCAAATCCTGAGCCTTCGAGAAATTCCCGACTAACACAGAAAGAAACTAAAACTACTCAGCCCTGGAGCTGTTGGGACGCTCAGCTCCAACAGCTCAGCCCAGCAAGCTCTTTGTTATGTTAAGCTCAGACTTATGTGAAGGATGGGCATAAAATGGAAGATTTCCTCTTGCAAGCCTTCTGCTGGAACGCACCTTTTCAGCAGGTGTGCTTGTGGAAGACAGTGGCCATTTAAATGCAAATTGTTGGTTTTTACATCCCCTGGAGTCCCCAGCAATTCCTGTGTTCCATAGGCAACAGAGTGGGTATATGGTTTGGCATGGCTTCATTGCAGGATCAGCAGATTATGTGCTTGACCCTACTGAGGGATCTAAATAAAACATAAACTGCTCCTTTGGATGTTGCAAGGTGCTATAAGTGCTTTTAAAAAGAGGTGAATAAGGACATTTATATACCAGAATAATGGCCCACAGAAATATGATACCATAGGTAACCCTTACATTCAACCACACCAACACAGACATGTGGATGCAGGACGAAACTTGTAAATTTAACAAAAAAGCCCTCATATATAATTTTTTTCCATCTCAAATTCCTTTGATCACCATTTAATTTCTATTTATTTCAAATCTAACCTGTAATCTCCTTAAGACAGGATTTGTCTTACAGTGGCTGGTCTGCATAGTGATTGGCATAGCTGGAGACTTTTTTTCTATCCTGGAACCTTTAGAAACTGCCAAAATAAAACTAATTAAGTTAATGAAACAGATTGCACTAACACACTCTCTGTAAATTAAACCGAGTGTCTCTGTGTTCAGCAAGTGGCAGGAAGGACAGAAGTGGAGAGAAGAAACTATAAATTATAGAGAGGAACAGAGACAATCAGAGGGAATAAAACAATTACTATGAAGGCAGGAAGAATGCAGACCTCCATGAAGATGTGTTGCAGCACATGGGCAGCTGAGGAAGCTGTAAGTTTGGGTGGAGAGAATGAAGGGATGTGAGGAAGCAGCAAATCCAACTGGATCTGTGTGCATGGTACACTCAGGAATTGTTTGTGTGGGCAAGCTGGGACGTGAGAAGGATCTAAGAGACACAAGAACCTTTAAACCTGACTGTTTAAAGTGTGCTCAGTATTGATATTGATTTGTTCTGTCATGAAACTCCAATCTGGAAGTGTGAACAGTCCCAGCAGGTCTGAATGCTTCAGGTAATAAGTACAGGGGCAGCGGGTATGGAGTTTTGAGGTGCTGGACAGTGGGAACATCACTCGCTGGGCATCAAGTTCCCTGGAAATGCAGTGCCATGAAAGAGCCAACACACAGGGCAAGGCTTTAAAGAGCAATATTCATAAAAATGGAGAGTAATCAGTGTTACAGTGAAGCCAAATCTGTGATTGCAGCTTCCCTCAGCTTCCTTGGAGAGAAGCTGTGTTAGCAGGCTCCAGAAGGAGCTGCCCCCTGGGAATTGCCTGGTGGCTGGAATTTGTGGTGCTGCTGGTGCCCAAGGTAGCTGGAGATGTCCAAGTTCCCTGTGCTGTCCTTGCTGCAGCTGCTCTGTGTTGGGGTGGGCACACAGGGCTCTAAAGAGTCTGTGGGTTTATAGGGACGGTTTGTAGTGTCTTGGTAGGACAGTAGATCCCTCTCCTAATACCTGCACTGGGGTGGAAGAACTTCAGAGAGGAGGTTCTCAGTCTGAAGCTCCACCAGCCCCGCTGAGGCGCTGGGACTCCCCACATTCCAGGACTGGGCTTTATATCCTCGCTGGAGCCTTTGCTGGCTCTCAGCACACACCGAGGTTCCCTGTGCTACAAACAGGGAGCTCTGCTCCCCTGCTCAATCCGAGCTGCAGTGACAGTGGCTTCCTGTGGCTGCCACAGTGACAGCGGCTTCCTGTGACAGGGCAAGGCCACCAAACCCTCCACGAGCCAGGCTCAGTGTTCACAGCTTTTCACAGTGCTGATGAATCCATCAGTCAGCGTTTTCAGGGCATGATCTGCTGCTGGGAAATGTTCAAGGCTCTCCAAGTTAAAAAGAAAAAGTGTAACCAGTGAAAACCACTGTATGTGAGTAGTGCAAGGGGATATAGGCAAATAAACTGAAAGTAAAACTGGGTCTTGATTCTGTGCTGCAAACTCACTGCTCCTCTAACAGGTTAGGAAAGTAATGCACTTACAACAATTGTTAATTATATTTAAGCTGGTTTGAAATTTGTTAATGAATTATTACAGAAAATTGATATGGGGTGAGAAAATCATCAGTCCTTCCTGTAATGTTGGTAACTGATTTCTGTAGCCATATGAACACAGAGCTCATTTTGTTGGGTTTAGGAATGAGCATTAAAGGACTTGGGAAATCTCACTGCAGGCACACGTGCCCCAGTAGTCTCCCCTGCAATCTGAAAAGTTAATTATGTGCTACATTTCTTGTGAACAAGAGATGAAGTCAACAGTTGGGGCTTTACCTAATGTCCATATAGGGAATTGATTGAAATGGATTTCCATGGCTGGGGTTGCTTTAAAAAAAAAGGTAACTCTAAGTGAGCCCTTGGGGTGAAGGACTGGCATTAGCTCACATCTCACACTTTATAACTGTAAAATATGGGAGTCTGAAGGTACTTCCTGTCTTACCTTGTAATCTAACTGGTTTCTGCTTTCTCCTGAAGGCTGTGCAGCTGCAGGTGCTGCTGGGATCCACACTGTGTCTCCATGGATTCTTCCAGTCAGATAAAATGGGCATCATCACTGGAGCCAGGGCAAACTGGGAGGGCAAACTCAACTACAGGTAAGGCAGCATGGTAATTAGTTTAGAATTTCTCATAGAAGTCTTCTGAGAAATTACAGAAGTCTCTCTAGCCATAAATAACATGTTAAAGAAACTTGTTTGTTCTTTGTGGTGTTTCTGAGGTTGTTCTGTATCTGCAGCCAAGCTCTGTTCACGTCAAGAGTGTCCAACTGGTGAGGTGGGGCTTTTCCTCACCTGTGGTGCCTGGAGATAAACCTTATGTCAAATAGGAATAACAGGGAAGGTAGAACACCTTAATTAGAGAAGTGGGAATCCTGCACAGTCTGTTCTCATGGAGGTTTGGTGCTGACAGAGCTCCAGGAGACAGGACAATAGAGCAAATGGAATTGACTGGTAATCATTTGGATCCGTTGTGCTTCCTGAGCTGAAGGAGCAGCTGCCAACTGCCTGTGACACTGTGTCCTTCTCTTTGGCACTTATTTGGAGCCTCAGCTTTGCTGGCTGTGAAAAATGGACAATAACATTTCATTCACACTAGTGTAATGTGGTTTAATTATAGTGAAGGTTTAAAAACAACTTGAGGATGAAGTGTTGTGTAAGTGCTAAGTGTTGTCCTTGACAATGACACAGTGACCAGAAGATTGGTCTTTCAGATGCATCTAGTTATTCCATAAATTACAAATTAATTTCTCTCCTTAAATGAAGAGTTACTGAGACATTCAGCTTTCTTGCTAATTGTTTTACTTAACCAATTGGATGGATTTCAGTAAACTGTCTGGTGGAGACAAATGTGTTTTCCAGCTCGACATTGTCTGACATGCACAGAGCCAGCCACTGCAGGTGGTCACCAAAAGAGAGCAAGTTTGGAGTGGGATGTTCTAGGTAGATTTCAAAAGTGCCTCTAACAGGCACTGTCCCTCCTGAAGCCAACCTCCCTTCATGGTTTACCTGAATAAACCAAGTAACTCTTGTCTCACATCCTTGACTTCTTTTCCACATTCCACACTGGTAGGTTTTGTACCTGGATCTTCCTTGGAGTTCACAGCCTCGGATGGATGCACTGCAGAGCCTGGGATTCCACACCCAAGTGGGTCCTTCTGCCTCTCCTGTGACAGTTTTGAAGCTGTTCCAAAGGCAGGGGTGGGGCTTAAATGAAAATACAATCAAGTTTTTCAAGCCTTTCCCTGTCCTTAAAAAGGCCAAGCAAAAGTACTGAAAGCTCAGTCTTGCCATGCAGTTTGGCTTTCTGTTAAAAACCAAACTAAAACATAACTCCCAGCCTGTCCTGAGTCTGCAGCTCTGCTGGGAGGGTGGGAGCAAAGCCACTCTGAGCCAGGGACTCCCCATGCCATAGAATCTCATCAATATAAGATACTCAGGGTAATATTAATTTCCGATGTAATCCCACTGACGCTTTAATCCAATTGCACCGAGGATGACTCTGGCCCTCGTGCTTGCTGCAAACACACAAAAGCACTGAGAGCAGTTGCAGAGGTCATGGCCCATTTGTGTATGCTAATGTCCCTGTGCCCGACCTCACATTTCATCTCTTTATCAGATGCTCTGTTCTCTGCCTAAAATTGGAATAAAAACTTGCAGCTAACAATTTTCAATGCCAGATTGTTTTTTCCCTGACATTTTTTGGGTAACATTTTGCTGGGTGATTGGTTCTCATTCCTTTTTTGTCTCTCTGTTTCATTTTTCTTTCTGTCTTTCCACAGAGTTCCCTTTTATCCACCCTGTTACTTCCTCAGGCCTCATCTGACGTGCTCAGTTTACCAAGTCAAGAAAAGCTGTCATCACAGGCAAGTATTTTCTGCTCTTCTGATTTTGAAAGTAGACCTTGGACTCTGTGTGTCCCTGTCTGCTTTGTGCATTTTTGCATTCTTGATAAAAATAACAAATAGACCCTAGTAATGAATAAAAATGACAAGCTTATTATTATTTTAAAATATCACAGGGATTTAGGAGGAATATGTAAGGAAATAAACTACCAGATTGCTCTCAGTCAATATTTTACATTTTGTTCTCTTACAGATCTTTATTCTTGTCAGTGTCTCATGTTCTGTTTTCTTGTGGACTTTGAGTTGTGGAACCTGTTGTGCCAAGAGTCTTTCAAAACAAGAAGTGTATCCCTGTATTTTATGCATATCTGATAGGCAAGTTCTCCTACCCTTACCTAATCCAATTCCAAGTAGGATCAATTTATGGAGTCACCAGGCTCAGCCTGAATTCCTGTCAGAGCTCATCAGCAATACCCAGCGTGGTCCTTTGCAATTCACTTCCTTTGGTGAAGCCAGGTCACTTTTTAATTACCCTTCCCAGGTAATCTTGTAACTTCTGACTCTGAGAAAACACCATTTGCAATGGGCTTGCACACCAAGAGAGAGAATCCTTCACACCAAGAGCTTGCTCTGTTGTCTTCCAAGGATGTGCTTGATTGTCGGTGGTTGGGACATCGTGTTGCCCTCATTCAGAGACTCTCTGTAACCCAAACCTTACAGCCATGGGAAAAACATTCCATCATCTCCAGAACAAAACAGGCTGTGGCTCTGATACTGTAAACAATAAACTCCTGTGATTTGTTATGGCAGGTAAATGATTGGCAGCTGGTCCAGAAAACTGTAGCAGAGATGATTGACATGAGAGATTTGATAAGGACACGTGGTGGTCTGTGGAAAAAGACAGTAAATGTTGCTTGTCCGAGAGTTTTGGGGAATGTAGAGTTGGAGTGATGCACTCAGAATGGGAACTCTAAAAAATCCTTTTCCTTGGTCCTGTCACAGACGAGTCCATGAAGTGACAAATGCCAGGTATGAGAACACCTCTGTCAGGTGTCACTCAGCTGTGACTTCTGCACATCTCTCGATTAGCAACTCTAAAGGCAGCAGATGAATGTAATTAGAACCAATCTTGATGATTTGCAAAGCATTGTTTGTGCCTTTTAACTGCATTCCCTGGGATCAGAGGGGCTGGGTCTTGCCTTTGACTTTCTTTCTAGAGCTGTCCAAGTGAAACTCTCCCCACTCACCCCTCAGCAAATAATTTTAAAAAATTTGAAGCCTTCAACAAGTGTTTCACCATCCTTGTGAGGAAATGTGTTGGTGTAGCTGCATTGTATTTCTCTGTATTGTCCTAATCTAATTCCCCGTGTGGGGCTTATCACAGAGCCAGGGCCAGGCTGCAGTGCCCAGGATGTGCTGCTGTAGCTGGATAACACTTTGGTTTTTAACAGTTCTTTCCCACTGCAGCCGAAACCACCGTGCCGAGCAGCACAAACTCTCTGGGAAAAGATACCTTTGCCAGCCTAAATTTATTTCTATTCACTGGAACAATGGGTTAGAAGTGTGTAGTTGTTTCTCTTGGTAGTAGGCATGGTCAGGCTTCCAAAACATTGAGAAATGCTCTAAAAAATGCCTTTTCCAGGCATAGTTCATACTAGTTTAAAAAATATAGAAATGAAACCATAACAGAGATACTTGGTGCTGGAAAGGAAGGACCCAGTAATGACTGCTCTGTTGCAAGATTACAGGCTTCCTCTATTTAGGCTCAGCCTAACTTTTGGAATAAAAAGGGATGGAAAACTGTTAGGGAAACAAATGAACTGTACCATGTTGTTGTATTTGTTCTGGGGAAAAGACTGAGAGTTAAAACAACTGTTTCCAAGCAATCTGCCCTTCACAGAGGATTCACTCCTTGTGTTTTTGAGGTCTGCACTCTGGATAATTCATATCAGAGCACCCCTGGCACGTGGAATTGTTTCCCCCCCTTGTCACTGATGGTGGTGTCAGTTGAATGTTTGCTGAGTGTTCCTGCTCCAGTTCTTGTACTTCAGCCTAGCACACATCTGGGGGTGCTCTGTTTGTTCTGCTTTGGCATCTACTGCAACGGCAAAAATGTTCTGAAACCTGGAATTTCATGGTGCACCTGTCAAGGGACATTTCCATGGTAAGATCCCTTGGTGAATCATGCAGTGCAAAGGGAGGGGCTAGGTCCCAAAAGAATGAACAGGATTGAATCAAGTTATCCCTTAAGGAGAATGGAGGAGTCACAGGATTCTGCATAAAAGCAGCCAAACTCCTTCCCAGTGCAGGAAGGAACAGAGGAGGAAGGAGAAAATCTCTTGTCCTCTCTGAGATGAAGAATGAAAGATGTAAAAATCGGTGCTGTTTGAAATGTGGTAAATGGATTATAATCAGTCACCACAAAGCATCCTCTGTACTCATCTGTGCTTGCAGGCACAGAACAGACTTGGCAACTGTCTCCTGCATGAAATAGGAAAGGTTTAAATGCTTGTGTAAGCTCTTAAAACAAAATAGCACTTTGCAGTTCAAAACACTGTTCTGTAGGACATTGTCATGGGGGGAAATGTGATTCTGTTTCTCTGGGTTTTCACCATGGGTTCACGTACATGTAGGAGTGGGGTTTGTACATCTTTATCTCTGTGGTCCAGGGAATTTTTTGTCATTGCAAAGGGTTTTCCTCTAGGGTATAAATTTAATATAAAAGGGATTCATGTTACTCATGATATTTTTCCCTCAGAATAAAATCAAATTGGCTGGTGGATGCAGGCTTGGACCGGTGACAGACCAAATAAATCCTCTTCTGCCTGCAGACTGGAGGCAGGAATACTTTGTCACATCGGTAGTTACAATTTGACTTTAGTTTTGCTTTTTCTCCACCAATCTCAATTTGAGTCTAATTTCTGAAGTCACCCCGGGGTGAGTCAGATGTGGTCAGGCCAAAGGAAGTTCTTGAATCATTCCCAAAGGATGGAAAACATGAGTCAATTCCGAGAGTTGAGCACACTGAGACATAAAGCACCACGAAGCTTTCCACGGTTCGGTGGGAGAGAGGGTGCCCCAGTGAGCCAGGGCTGCAGATATTGGATTTCAGGGCTCTGGTGTCAGCAGCACCGAGCCGTGGAGGTGCCGAGGCTGTGGCATGTTTTCCATAGGGAGGACACAATTCCTGGCATTCATTACCGTTCCTGCAGCAGCTGTACGAGCCTGGCTGCACAGATTGCAATTAATGCCTGCGCTTCCTCCGGAGTCCTGGGCAAATCTGCGCTCCTGGCACGGCCCCCAGGGAGCAGTCGCTGCTCAGCACCGAGGGAAAGCCTCTCCTGCAGGGAGCCGGGGAACGGGAGAACTCGATCCACCACAGTGACACAGCAAAAGTCCCGTTTAAATGTGCTTTGTTTTTGGAAAGTGCTGCTCCCCGTTCAGGCATGTGCTGAGTCAAGAGGCGCTGTTACAGCGCAGGGTGGGCTGTGGGAGTGGGCTTACAGAGTCAGGTGGAAATTCCTTATGTAAAGGCAGGACCTCAGTGATAATTTTAATTTACACTCAGGAATGTACCAAGGCAAAATCCCTTTCTTTGAGCCCCTTTCTCCACATTCGTAGCCCATTGCTGCTGCCTCATTACCCCACTGGCCTCTGGTGGGGCAGTAAATCTGGAGGCCTAATGGTGCACTAGCCCCTTGGAGGGCAGCCCTGGCTTTTCAAATATTCATTTCTATGCGGATCAGGGATGTCCCAGTCTGGCTGTAATCAGGGGAAGCGGGAAGGAGACAAATAATCACTGAACACGACTGTTTGGGGAGCAATTCCTGTCAGAAAAACAATCAGCAGCAGAGGTGGATGCGAGCTGGCCTTGCAGCCCCAAGCACAAGGAGCGACGTGGGCTTGTTTGATCCCCATAATACTCTAATTGCTTCTTCCTTCGCTCCAGCCAGCTGCTTCCCGGGGCCGGGCTGAAATGCCTGTTGTTCCCTGAGAGCAGGGAAAGGTGCCAGACTGTGGGAGCTGCCCTCCTTTGTGCAGACCCTGCTGCAGGAGCATCAGCCCTGACACAGCCCCGGCCCGCAGGGACAAGGCACCAAGCAGAGGATCCTTCTGGGCACCTCAGTTCCCGGTTATTCTCTTTGTTTCTCCGAATGGGGCCGGCTGTGGCAGCGGATTGCGTGGTCTGGAGCAGCAGCACAACTCTGCTTCCAGCCCAGAGCCTGGCTTGTTCCAAGCGGAACAGACCTTTGTGCCATGAAATCGGTTTGCAGCAAGTTTCCAGCCACTGGGAGTTGAGCTGATCCCAAATTGATCTCACCCGGCTTAGTGAGCAGTCAGCAGGTACTCGTGGTCCCACTAATCCTGATTAAATGGAAGTTACAGCAGGGTTTGGATTCCGAATCTCCAGAGTAATTCCTTGTGCCATCCAAACCTCACCAAAGTGTCCTGGTGAAAATGATTTAACCAAGCTGTGGTGCTGTGTTGGCACAGGAACCCGGGGCTCAGGGGCAACGGAGGTGTCAGCTCCCAGAACTTCACCCTGTGCTCCGTCCTGGGTTTTATTCACAGGCACAGCTCCAGGCTTTGTTTTTCTTTATATTATCAGGATAACAGCACTAGCAAGGGTGTGCCCGTCCCTCCACCCTCACAGTGCAAAATCCACATTTTTCCTTGAAAAGGGATATTTAAACATTCATATGATAATGAAGAAAAAAAAACCCCAACCATACAAAATTTATATAAACTCATATGTGGCCCTGTGTGAGAAAATAATCCAGAGGCCACAGAGCTGCAGGGCTGGCTCAGGCAGGCAGTGTCACACAGAGCTCTTTCTCTTTAATTTTTTATTTGGATCATGGCTGTATGTAGGTCACAATGACTTAAGAGAGCAAGCACTGACCAGACAAAACCAAACTCTCAGAACAAAGCCATTGTTGGAGGAGGAGGATTTTTGCTCAAACAAGACCCTAAATTAGCACTGAAGGATTTCAGCGTTCCCTGTGTCTCACTCTGCTGGGATTCCCATTCCCAGGATGGGCAGAGCTGCAGCCTCGTGTGCTCTGCTGCGGTGGTTCCTGCTTGGAAGTGCAGGAGGAGCCACGGAGCTGCTTCCTGACCCTTTGTGCTGTGCTGACCCCATAGAATCAGCCCTAGTTGGATCACCCTTCCTCAGGAATAGGGGAGGGATGTGAAGCCTCTCCCCGCAGCTCCCATTCCTGCTTTCCTCAGTCCTTACCCACAGGGGCTGGACAAACCTCTCCTGCTGCTCCCACCCCTGTGAGCATCACTCCATGGCCAACGCCCACCGCAGGATTCCCTGCTTCCCTGTGGGGATTGCTGCTTTATGCAGGGACACACAGCCCATACACCTTCCCTGTGCTGCTTTCCAGCTTTGAGGGGAGGAGGGAAAACAGATCCTGGGTTTAGCCCTGGCTCAGCCTTGTGCTAGCAGAGAACAGCAGCGAGTACCACAAACCTACAAAGTTTATTTTGGGAGAGGAGGGGGAGGCAGCCAAAAGCTGGGGCTCAGAAGGTCTCAAAGCCCCTGGCCAAAGAGCCTTGGTGACACTTGGCTTGCAAACAATGCTGGGTGGCAACAGCGCAGGCAAAAATCCCCCAAGCCCAGGGTATAAACAGGTCCTGAGTACAAATCACTGGGAGGAAAGCTCTGTATAAATGCAGATTGGTGGGTTTCAGATCCACAAAGAAACCAACAGATTCCCCTTCGGCTTTAAAATCCATATTATGCACCCAGACTTTGCATCAGGGGGTTGGAAACAGAGCATCTCTAAGGTCCTTCCGACCCAGATCAGTGTGTGATCCTGTGATCCTGTGATCCTGAGTTGTGTAAATATGACACAAACTCCAGCCTGATGCAGGGAGAGCTGAGGTGTTTTGGTTTATTTGCCTCTCGTTCCTTTTAGGACACGAGTTACAGCTTTGCCCTTGTCATTCCCAGGGGAAGATTCACCAGCACGGAGCTGTCACTGGATGGTGCTGTGGCCCAGGCACAGGTGAGCTCACCTGGCTTCAGACAAATCCCAGCTGCCTTTGGAACCACCAGGGGAGCCACAGGGACAGCCCTGCCCACCACGACCCAGCCTTAATGCTGGATGCAAATGCTTTTCAAACAGCAAATTTGGTGCTCTCAGCACCCTGCTCTGCCCAACTGAGCCAATCTGTCACTTTTTAGGTTTTTTTTTTTGCCCCTGATGCTTTCCCACTGTTTAGGAGGGAAACAGCTGTTGTTTGGTACTATGGGGTAAAGAAACTCTTGAGCAGAAGTTCAGATTTTGAAGTGTTTTCCAGATTTTTCGATTCTGGAAGGAATCTTTAAGAGAAACAGGGCTTATTCCAGGGTTTGAGAAATTCACAGCTGTTACCAACCCGATGTCATTCTCCCACTTTTCCATCAGTGTTATTTGATTAATAAGAACCAACATAGTGCTGAGCAACTCAGGAATAAATAAAACTGTAGAAGAGGGACACCAGATGTAATAAAAGCAGTTACTGGAACAAGGAGATGCAAAGATCTGCTTGGTTTGGAGCTGGGAAGAAATGGCACGTGAAATGTGTGTATTTTCCCTGCCACTAAAGTATATTTTCCTCTCCTGATAAATGTATCTAAGGCAACATAAACAATCTCTAAGAGCTGAAAATATGCACTGAGATGTTGCTGTGAATCACACACATCAAAGCAGAGCTGAGGCCCAAAAAAGTCTTTCTGCGCAAAGAAAACTGGATTTTCTTGTATTTCAGGAAAATAAATGGATCTTTCTCTGCTTCTCATGTTTTCAAAGTCTGTTTGTCCCTGCACACTTGACTTGAATCAGTATTTTCAGGGGGGCACTTGATAAACACTGCACTGGCACAAGAAAATCTCGCTGGAGTGTTGGTTTCTCCTGTCTGCCTTTGAGATTACTGAAGCTAAAATCCTTCTTTGGTTGATTCCTGGGGTAGTTTCTCCCAGCTCCAGCAGGTGCTGCTCCACCTGAGCCTTGTCCCAGGTGAGCTGCAGGGGAAGGGAGGGCAGGAAAGGCTTGGGAGGGTGGCACGGAGAGGAGGGGACGTGGAAACACAAAAGGTCAACTGCAAACCAGATGTGCCTTCACAGAAAGAAAAGAGTCGTGTTTGAATTTAACCTTCCCTTTGTCAGAGCTTCACCAGCCACAGCTGAGGGAATGTTCTGGAAAAGCAGGATTTCACTGGGGGGGGTTGGGAGCCACGGCCATGTGAGGAAAGGCTCCCAGTTACATTCCCTGGAAGACAAGGTCCCATTTGGAGCTGTGTTATCTGATGTGTCAGCAAGGACAATCATACAGATATTATCAAGTAATAAAATCTTTATAACACAACCCATGAACTGTGTAGATAAAGGGGTGACTTTGGGGTTTGGTCAGAAAAGTCCAGAAGAATTGCAATGGTTCCTGTCTTTGGGGTTGTCAGTTAATAACTTTATTAGAACTTTATAGATTTCTATATAAGAAATCCATTGGGGGGGATCTTTAACTATTTTTTGACCAGAAGACTCTGCAGATAAAGTTGAATTATACCTTCCATTTTAGCAAACTTTTAAATATTGTCTGTATGAGACTAAAACCATTGGAGTTCAAAATATTCCATAGTGGCTCTTAATCCAAAGATGATACTTGAAAGGAATCTGAGCAGTTTTGTGGGAGCCAAATTGAGGGCAGCCAAAATTGGTTTTACTGTGCCTTTTCAGGATACACAAATCAAAACTGGCTTATCAAAATTCAGGTCTTCTGTTGTAGTTGTTATTAAACCTAAAAATCAAGATAGCTTCCCATTTCTGCTGTGCATCCCCATCCCATTTACTTGGATACCACTGATAACATTTAGTACAGGAGAACTAATTAAAGGGAAGAGTGCTGAAGAAAGAAGGGATTTAAATTCCCAAGAAGTTGAGTATCAGGTACGTTTTCCTTCAGGTTTAGTTTTCTGTCTCTGTAGTTCCCAGCCCAGACCTCAGCACTCCCCTGAGGTTCCACTTGGAGACCAGGAACACCCGTGGGATCCAAGTGCTTCCTACCAAGCTCTGCCAGCTCATGCAGCCTGAATGAATCCCTTGGTTGTCTTCTTTTCTGGAAACTTCCTTTCTAGACATCCAAACAGACTGAAGGTTTTCCTGATAGAGCGTTTTGGCATTAAATAATTGAATTTTCTTTTAGGAAGTCCCCAAGAAAATACCGGATTTTTGGAAGATCTGTGCCTTCCTCCCCTCAGATGTTTCTGTCTCAGAAGTCTGGTGAGACCCTGTTTTTCTTAGGCAGATCCATGTCCCGTGTGGGGCCGGGGCAGGCTCTGTGCTGTGGCACCTGTAGGGTTTGGCAGGGGCATTTCTGAGCTCTGCCCAAGCTCTTCAGTAATTCAGCCCCATCTCGGTAATGAATTCTCTGCTGTTCTGGCTGGGGAGCAGCAACACCTCGGCCCAGCCTAAACGGCCGCTTAACAAGGCTGAGTGTAACAGGACTCCCCTGGAATTACCCAGCACATTAACGCCAAATGAGCTCATCCTGAATTCATTAGGAATGATTACTCTGGGTACCAGAGGAATTAATAATCGTTAGCATTTCCTAAGGAGGGTTGCTGAAGAACTGCCAGACGCAGCTGGGTTAGGGCTTTGCAGGCTTTCCCCAGCAAGTTCCATCCTGAAAGAGCCATTAAGTGGAACTTTCTGCTCGCTGGAGAGTTCCCACTGATGTTTCCAATCCGTACTCCCAGTTCAGTTGCAATCCAGCTCTAAAAGCACTTCAAAGGCAGGCACTGCCTGGTTCGGTCACTGCTGGAATTACTTCCCTTATCCCCGTTTTGTCTCCGGGTGTTTCTCCCTGGCTTTGTGCAGCTCTCCTGAAAGGTTAATAAACCTGGAAGGGTGCTGGGAGACATCCGAGGGCAGGGGGGCTCCACAGACACAAGGAATGCACAAACGTTGCATTTATGGCTTTCTGCAAGTAAATTCTCAAAGTAAAGATATCCAAGGCTTTGATTCGGTTCCTTAAAGCTCCCTCTGTTCCCAGCAGCATTTGAAGGCTCAACTGTTTTGCATATCAGAGGTAGCTGACTTGGGAGGCAGAGGGAATTCGCTGCTCACTTTGGATGACCTTTTCCTTTGGGGATGAGCTTTTCCACAGGAGTTTTACTTCTCTGACAACTTATTCCTGTTCACTGTCTGCAAATGCTGCACATTTGGAATTTACATTATCCTGATAAATTCAAATAAAGTGCTGGGCTTTTCTGCATAACTTCTCCTTGTAACTAATAGAATCATATCATGGAAACATGGAATATTCTGTGCTGGAAGGGACCCACAAGGATCATCCAGTCCAGCCCCTGGCCCTGCACGAACACCCCAACAATCCCAGCCTGTGCATCCCTGGGAGTGTTGTCCAAAGCCCCCTGGAGCTCTGGCAGCCTTGGGGCCGGGACCATTCCCTGGGGAGCCTGTTCAGTGCCCACCACCCTGTGGGGGAAGAACCTTTCCCTGATCTCCAGGCTGACCCTGCCCTGGCCCAGCTCCAGCTGGTTTTAGCTGGAACTGAAGAGTCAGGGGCTTGGATGTCTAACCTGATCAATTGTGCAGGTGATGTCACTTTAGTAAAGTCACTCAATTCCTTTATTCTTGGAATAAACACTGTCCTGACTCAGTGTTTGGCAGATTGCTGAGTGACATTCTGCATTCTCCAATACACCACTGAATTTCATTACATTTTATAACAAAGAAGACAGGAATGAAAACATGGATTTATTTCAGGGTGAGCAGAACCATGGGTGCAAATCCTCAGTGCCTGTTAAACACTGCTCTGCACAGACAGGTCCAGGCCTGTTCTGGAGTGATGCTGACCCCCAGCACCAGGCAGAGAGACTCAGTTATTATTTATTAACCCTTTATGGTGTGGATGGGTGTCTGTCACCTGCTCTCCCGTGCACAAAGCAGTGTTCAACTCCTCAGAGGTGAATAAACTCCTGATCAGTGTGAGGCAAGAGTGACCCACCCAGTCAAAGAGTTACTCCTTGGGAATTTCCTGTACTGCACACACTCTGGCTCTGTGCCCACCACATTCACCAGTTCTGCAAGCTGGAGGCTTGTGGAGCTGTCAGCAATTTTGTATCTTGAGACAGTTATCAATCGTATCTGATCTTTATGGACAGGGAACATAAAGGCTCAAGTACTGTTTGTATAATCTGATTATCTCTCTCCCTTTACACAGGCCTGGGCTGCTTTCGTTATCCAGTTTGATCTCTCTCCCAAGGTCCCTGTGGTGTTACTGTGCCGGTGGAATTGTCTCCTGGAAGTTTTACGTGAGCAGGAGAGTTTATGGCTTGAGTTCATAGACCTCCTTCTCAGGGTTGTGCTGGTCCCTCTGGAACACAGCAGTGAGTACTGAGACTTCCATGGCTGTGCAACCACTTCCCTGTGTCCTGTGCTAATGCTGGGTTTCTCTTTGTTGGTAGGGCCTAAAATCTGTGTCCAGCTGGTAAAGGAAGTTTCCTTTCCAGTTGTGCTCCTGCAGAATTGGTCACTGAGTTGAGCAATCTTGAGATTAAGCTGAAGAAGTTTAATTTAAAAACCAAGTGTCAAATACGGTTTCAGGACAGTCAGAGTAATTTTACAGCACTTTTAAACCAAAAGTGCAAAGAAAACCCTGGTGGTGACAAGATTCCCCAGGTCCTTCTCTGCAGAGCCCAGAACTGGCGCACGGTCCATTTTCATTTTACCTTTATTCCATCCTGAATGCAAAACCAGTGGGATTTTTAAAGTAAAAATATATAGTTTGGTTTAAATCTGCACTAGAATGCAAACTGAGCTTTTGGCCTTGATTCCTGCTGATCTCCAGATTATTGTCAAGGATGTACAATTGCCTGATAACCTTGATTTTCGCACGGGTCGATGGCACCGATGTGAGTGACTCACAGGGATCATAAAGCTCCATTTCCAAGGGGTGTGAGCAGGGTGGGCCGAGAGCTTGGGCAGGTTTATAAACCCAGGCTTCAGCCCATCAGATCCACTGTGCTCTGATCCAGCTGCTCTTCTGCTCCTGCAGGCACATCCCAAGGGAATCATGGCATTCACAGGCAAATACGAGTTCGAGAGCGACGAGAACTACGATGCCTTTGTGCAGAAGATTGGTGAGTCTGGCTGGGGGGTCACTCGTGGGTCATAGATTGCTTAAAAACACTGTGGGGAAAGGCTGGGAGAGTTGGGATTGTTCAGCCTGGAGAGAAGAAGCTTCGGGTGACCTAATTGTGGCCTTCCTGTGCCTGAAGGGGCTGACAAGAAAGATGGAGAGACTTGATTTACAGAGCCTGGAGTGACAGGACACGGGAGAATGGCTTCAAACTGACAGAGAGTAGGGTTAGATGGGATATTGGGAATAAATTCTTCCCTGTGAGGATGGGGAGGCCCTGGCACAGGTTGCCCAGAGAAGCTGTGGCTGCCCCATCCCTGGAAGTATCCAAGGCCAGGTTGGACGGGCTTGTGGCAACCTGGGATAGTGGAAGGTGTCCCTGCCCGTGGCAGGGGGTGGGATGATCTTTAAGGTCCCCTCCAACCCAAACTGTTCCATTTGCATCTACTTAAAGAGAAGGAGCAAATATAAAAATAGGTATGTGCAGCTAAATAGCAAAGGCTCAAGGTCCCACACATTAAATTCCAAGCACTGCATGTGGAGGGTAAAGTAGAAGGGAATATTTTATGTACTTTGTGTCTATACATTTATCCTGAGTTTTGTTTCTGAGGGAAAAGAATGCAAGGTTATTATTTTAGCAGATGCATTAATGTACCAATATCTTTCTTTACACCAGTAATTTCAACTCAGAGCTTTGATACTGTAAAAAAATAGCAAAGAAAAAATGAACAACAAATCAGATGCTCAGCCAGCAATGACTGAGAACAAGCACACCACTGCCACGCTTCATCCAAATCCAGCTGGAGGCTTAGATTTGATAAACTCTCTGTTTCTATTGATTAAGGTCTCTCCAGTGACAAGGTTGAACTGGGAAGGAATTGCAAAATCGTGACTGAGGTGGTGCAGAACGGGAACAACTTCACCTGGACACAGCACTTCCCGGGAGGCCACTCCACGACCAACACCTTCACGGTGGGCCAGGAAGCAGAGATGGAGACCATCGGGGGGAAGAAGTTCAAGGTAAATTCACTGAGCTCTTCAGTTCTACAGCCTCAGCTGGTTTTGCATTTAGGGTGAAAAGCAAACCTGTGTCAGGTCTAGTGAAGGAGTCCCGGCCCGTGGCAGGAGGTGGAACGAGATGGGTTCCAAGGTCTCTTCCAACCCAAGCCATCCTGGGATCCCCTGATTCCATCATCGCTCATTCCTGGGCTGCCTGCCAGGACCATTTCCTGAGCTGTTCCTGAATGGTGGGGAGATCTGGAACCTGCAGGTGTTGGGAAGTGAATGTGTTTCCATTTAAATTGTGAACATTCCAGATCTAAAGCCCAAGGATTTTAGCCCTGTTCACATGTGCAATACAACCCCTATCCCATAAAAGTGAGAACTTTCAGCATCAGGTGAGCAGAAGATTACTGAGTATCTGATAACAGAAATTCCATAGGAACACGAACCCTTTCTCTCTTACAGGCAACTGTGAAACTGGAGGATGGGAAACTTGTAGCTGATTTCCCCAACTACCGTCACACTTCAGAGATTTCTGGGGGAAAGCTGGTGGAGGTGAGTGCTCAAAGATCCAGGTTAGTTCATAAAAAACAAAAACCTCAAGAGCAGCAGGCTTAAAATTTTAAGTTTAGAAAAAATCTTAAGTGAAGGAGAGGCTCTGAGCCATCACCAGGGCTGCTCACCTGGGACTCTGGAGCTCTGCTTACACTGCTCAATCAAATTTTTGGTTTGTTCTTTGTTCCAGACTTCTACTTGTGCTGGTGTAGTCTACAAGAGGACCAGCAAAAAGACTGCGTAAGGCAGCAAAGCCAGTCTCTTCCAGTGCACTGAAAACCAACAGTAAAATAAATAAAATAAATTAAATAAAGTTCTGATTGTCTTTGTCTCTTTCTTGGTATTACAAACATCCTCATGTTAGTGCTCACCCCGTTCCTAAACATCTGACAAATACTCAGAAAATCAAATGCAAAAATCAGAAGATGCAGCAGAGCACTAAGTGGTGTTGTCCGGGTATTTCAGGGGGTGATACGCACTTGGCATATTCCAGTGTTCCCTATGTCCCACCTACTGAACAGAAGCTCCATTCAGCTTCTGCCTGGAGAAGGGACAATTCCCTGTCCAGCACCTACATCAGGATGCAAGACCTGGTGAAAGCCTCTTGCCCCATTCCTGGCTGAAGGGCAGAGAAGGAGGGGCTGGAAAGCAGGAGAAAGTCAATTCATCACTCATTAGAAGATGTCTCACACTGCCAGCAGGGTTTTCTCGTTCTGCCAGTACCTGCTCTTGACCCAAACCCTTAAGAAGACACTTAAGATTTTACAGATGTAAAATTTGTAGATTTCAGGGCAATCCTGCCGTTTCTGGAGGGAGGGTTCATACTTTGACACTTGAGCCTTATTTGTAAAGGACCCCAGCACAGGGAGATGTGGCTGAAATCCAGGGGAAGGTGTTCCTGCCCATGGCAGAGGTGGAATGAGATGAGATTTAAGGTCCCTCCCAACCCGAACCCTTCTGTGACTGATTCTCAGCTCTGAGGAACACCAGCGGTGCTCAGAGCAGCGGTTTGCGCCCTGTGAGGAGCCCTGAACCTCAAAAAGAGACCTGGGAACCACTTCCTCTGCAGACCAGATGCCTTTGCTATTAGAACTGCCTTGATGGGACCGGGAGAGACTTTTACAATTCCAGCTGACAACTTCCTGACTCTTAACTCACTGGGAAAGTGTAACTCAATTAACAAGGATTGTTACTCTTGCAGGGTGCAGGGGAGGAGGCCCAGTGACACAATCTCCAGCATCAACGGCACCTCCCAGCTCAGCCTTCAGCAACTTACTGTCGGTTTCCACGCTTTATTATAACAATGAAATAATCAAAGCATTCTGCACCAGTATTTGAGTTACATGTCCATGGCGTGTTGGAATAATCATGGAAAACATAATGGGGGGCTTTGAGATGGAGAAATTCATGAGGCTGCTTAGAGTCTGGTACCCTGTGGGCTTGATGGCATCAAGCAAATGTCTAAATAGCCAGTACGGGGTGGAATCATCTGCTAACCCCAGACATGTCCATGTACAGGCCACACTTTGCTGAATTGAGGCCCCTTTCCTGTTTTTTCCCATAGTTCCTCATCCTACACTTCATTGAGATAATCTTGGTCAGGATAAATCAGGAATCCAGTAAATAAGCTGTCTGTCCAGTAGGGATCATAAAAGAGCCCATTTTGCTCTGAGTAAAAGATCTGCAGCCACACCTCATCCTCCTGCTTCAGAGACAGGATGGTTGATCCAGAGGCCACGTCGTGGTTCCCAGTGTTGGCATCAAAAGTCTTGATCCTGTACTGGCCGTTGTGCACCAGGCCAATGGCCAGGTGCTTGTTGGCCAGAGTGATATCGTAGGTGAAGTAGTAAATCCCTGGGATGCTGCATATGAATTTCCCACTGGAGGCATTGTAGTGTCCTCCCTCGTTCATCAGGATCCTGTCAAACTTGATGGGCAGCCTTTCCCTGGGGTAGCTCTTGGACACAGCCACGGAGAAGGCAGATTTGGCTTTGCTGGCACTGCAGCTGCAGGGTCCTGGCATCCCAGTGTCACCCTTGCTCCCTTTGGGCCCTTTCTTCCCTGGGGCCCCGTTTTTCCCAGGATTGCCCTTTAAGCCCTTGGGCCCTCGGGGGCCTGCCTTGCCAATGGCTCCTGCTTTCCCCTTCGGGCCTGGCTTGCCAGGGTTTCCTGTTCTGCCTTGGGGACCTGCAAGAAAATGACCTTATCAATTTTCCTTATCAGTTTTGAGTGAAAGAGCTGATACAGCAGGTGGAAAGGGGTTAGAGCATTGCAGCAGGGATTTCATCTAGGAGGAAACCATTGCTGGTGAGAATCCCAATGAAATCCCACCTGGAGCTGGACATCCGTCTGAAATGACTACCCAGGATAGGCAGGGAGTTGTTGTGGTAACAGTGGAACTCTGTCCCTTTTAAGAACAAAAAGCCTGGTTCCACTATCTGGCTGACTAGAGAAAAAGGAGGAGTCAAAAAATAAACTTTACATGTTTGGGTGTTACAGGAGTGGGGCAGGTTTGGGAAGCTTTCAGAGACTCACTTTGAGCAGGTGGAGTACTTTCAATCTCATGTCTCTTTTTTTTTCTTACATTTAATATGAAACTATCTTAAAATAAATCAAAAAATAAATCTAGATTTAGTAAAAAGCCCAGCCCAGCCGAGCTGGGGGATGAACCAGCGAACACCTGGGCAGCGGCTGCCTTGAGATGGGAAGGGAGTTGGGCTGACAGTGACTCTGATAGCACCTGATAGACTCGGTAGTATCTGATACACGCGAAATCATGAGGATTTATGCACTGTCACTTGACCTGCTGTAGCAGGAGCAGATTGAAACGCAGCTGTGGTTGGAATGTGCTCCCCAGATTCCCGGTTCGGGGTGGGAGCAGAGAGGCAGCCGCAGGCTGGGCTCGCCGGCGTTGCTGAAGCAGGAGTGCTCTCTAGTGTGACAGCGGGAAATCACTGCTCTCCGCAGGGCTGCTGCTCTGCCTCCTCGCTCCGGGAGGATCCAGAGCAGAGCCCCACCTCGGGACTAAAGCCGGGCTGGCGTTTGCTTTGGGTTAGGTCCAGCACGGCCGGTGCCTGTCCCGTTCCATGCTCCGGGCGGCCGGTCCTTCATTTTCTCACGTGGCTCTGTTTTTCCTGAGATCAGGAATCAGAGACCAGCACTTCGTCTCCTCCAGAGAGGCTCGATCTGTCCCAAAGTGAAGCCAACAGGACTTGCACACAGGGATACAATGCTGGTAGGACACGATGTGAGTGTGGAACCCCTCTGGCAAGTGGGATCATTTGGAGGGGGGCCAGCGGGAACTTCTGGAGGAGTTTCCTGGGAGGTGTTGCCAGGTTGCTGCGGAGGGGCTGTTGCAGCCCAGCTTTCACCTTTCCCCGTTGTTGTGCTGAGCGCTCCTCCCTTACCTTCATCGCCGTGCTCGCCTTTCTCCCCATCCTGGCCGTCCTTGCCGTCCTTGCCCGGGAAGCCCATCCTGCCCACTCTTCCCGGGGTCCCTGGCACGCCGGGGGGCCCGGGGGGCCCGGGGGGCCCGGGCAGGCTGCAGGCCAGCTGGGCACCCTCCTGCAGCTCCCGCTTGGCAAAGCCCCCCAGGATGTGGTTTGCCACGCAGGGCACAGTCCAGAGCAGCAGCACAGCAGAGATCATGGCACGGCCTGTGGGAAGGAGATGGGGTGTGGGAGCAGCCTGTGGGCACCACTGGCACGGGCTGCTGGAGAAACTTGTATGAAAACAAGAGATAATTGGGCTTTTTTGGCGGGGTGAGGGAGCTGTTTGCTTTGGTGTGATGTGAATCTGAGGACTTGGTTCGTGGAGTTTTCTAGATCAGAGCAATATTTTTTCCAAACTTACTCTTCTCTAAGCCTGTATCTGTGGCCATCCCTCATTTTGTTTTGTTCCCTGGGCCTCTTTTCCCCCCAAACACCAGGAGCAATGGCAGAGGGGTGCAGAAAGCTGCTGCTTGGGACCAGGGGAGTGGAGGAAGGGGTTTGGTGTGAGTATGCCCAGTACGACCTGCCCGTGGCTGGGTCACTGGGGTTTCTTTAAATCACGAAGCCCACCCTGTGTTGCAGGGCAGGATCCAGAGGAGAGACTGGGCAGGCTTTGGGCCAGTCCTTACTGCTTTTTTCCTGTCAGTAAGAGCTGAGCCTCACAGCAACATCCCCTTCCTCACTGCAGCTCAACTTTAGCAACGCCCCAGTGCTGTCATGTGTAACTCCTGCACTGGAAATAAGATGCTTAAAGTACTGGATAAATTCCATGTTGGCCTTAGCTCTCATCCTGCTCTCAGCTCCTGAGGGGTGGAAATGCATATTTAGATGCTCCAAATCCAGCCAGCTGATCCTACATATTTATGCTCAGTGGGAGCCCCCAGTTCTGTGATATTATAATTAAGAACATGCAGAGGAGAGGGAAATGCAAACCAGATCTCCAGGCTGGATTTGGCTGCTAAGCCCTCTGGTTCTTCAGCTCTGATTTGCTACTGCTGAATGGTGTTGGTTTAATGGACTTGTGAGATGGAAAACACCAACCAGTGCTCATGTGGAAAGTTGAATGAAAGCTTCTGAGTTCATGGAAAGGGAAAGAAAATGTTAAAACGCTTGTGGAATGGGGAGATCACAAGGAAAGCTACATCCCTGCTTCCCAGTAACCACCTCCAAGGGGGCAGAGGAGAAGTGAGAGGCGTCTGGAGGGGGATGACACTAAAAGGCTGTGGCAAGGAAAAATGTCACTGTGGAGCACAACCTGGAAAAAAGCTGGGAATGCTTCATGTAGAGCAGAAACATACGAGAGGGAGCACAGGGTGGGAGGGCAGCTCCTCCTCTGAAAGCTTCTTACCATAAATACTTCTGTTACCTTGAGAGAATCCAGCTCATTCATCTGATGCGATAAAAAGTGGCAAACAAAATCCCCCGAGCCTGGGAGGTCAGTGGGACCAGTACTTGGATAAGTGGGCAATATCCAAGCACTTGGAGCCGTGCTCTGGCACAGCTCCTGAGTTGATGTTAATTAACAGCTCCACGAGAACGTTTCACCCCATATCCCAACAACGTGTGTGGGATGCAAAGCACCACCACATTCACAAGAGGATCTATAAATAACCTCTTCGAGAAATCTGTTTGAAAGAGAACAAACCTCATGCTGTTCCACCTTGAAAGGAAAATCGTTCCTCGATGTAGAAGGTCCGAGGAGCTGCAAAAGCAAATTGGAAGCAGAGCAGGATCTCCCCTGTCCGCATGGGAGGCTGTGCAGCAGCAGGGCTGATTGTCTGGTGACATTTTAACCAATGCCTTGGTCACCAGGGTCAGAGGCCTTTGGGCCAGGACTCATGCCTGCTGTGCATTAAAGAGGTGTTTCTGTAAGAAAAGCTCCTGCCTGTAACAGTCAGGCTCAGTTGCACTTTCTGCTGCTTCCAGGGCAGCTGGGCTGGAATCCCAGAGGGAAAATCCCTGAGGGTTGCCAGATGCAGGGTGGTGAGAGGATGCACCTTCTGTCCCGAGCCTGCGGCGCTGTCTCGGCTTTAGGCACCAGGCATTCCTGGGCCAAACCTTTCCTAGCCCCAAGCTCAAACCCCTCACAGCAGCTGCCCGTGGAACGGAGCGCAGGGACAGGCTGAGCGAGGTGGGTGCTCTCAGCAGAAGGCTGCGGAATATTTCCCTCTTGGTGTTATTTCTTCATCTGGCAACTGTTGCCTTTATGGATTCCTGCGCACGCTTTGGAAACCTGAGTGCTCAGTGACTTAGACCTTATTTGGGAAGTTTTCAAAGTTAAGCTTAAGAAGAGGGAGAGGCAAAAGAAGGAAAAGGAATCTACTCACCAGCCTAATCTCCTCAGTGAGCTCCTGACAGGCGCTGGCAGCCCCCAGGACTCCAGGCAGATGTTTTGCTGCAGATCCCCAGCCCTGTCCTGCCACAGGTCCTGGGAGGGCTGTGGAGGATTGACTTTGGTCCTTTTTACTCCAGTTTTACTCCTTGTTGTGCGTAGTTTGAGCTCCCTGCAGCAGCTCCACTTTGGCTCCACGTTGCCAAAGGCATATTTTTATTATTGTGTAATGGATCTGTGCCTCTTCCTCGGTCACGTGGCACGGGAAGAGATTTTTACGCACATATGGCTGGAAAGCTCTTGATGCTTGGGGAGCTTTTGCCTCTCTCCCTCTCCCTTGCAGTCGTGGAGGAAAGGCTCAGGAGCTGTCAGGATCGTGTCTGACTGATGCTGCCCCTCTCTGCTGTAGCTGCTGCCCACACAAGCAGGGAATGGGTAACACAGACCCAGCTAGGGAACAACTCTGACACTTCATCCTGGAGCATTGGCAGGGAAAGAAAGTCTTGTCCTAGGGGTGGAAACACTTCTGTTTGCTTCAGGCTTGAATTAAAGAATGAAGTCATGAAGCAGCAGCTCTACAAATGCAAATTTTGATACGAAACTGCATGTACCTCAGCACTGCTTCAGGTGGATGTGCAAAACACAGGGATGTCACAGGGATGGAGGGACAGGGACAGAATACTTTTGTCTTGGGAAAGGGTTGGGGTTTTGTTTTAAGCTTGCAAGGTAATTACAACATTCCAGCAATTTATTCAGGTAAGACAAGAATAGCAACAGCAGCTGAAGCTGCAGCAGGATATTCTGGGATGCTGCCAGGGTTGGTATCGACCAGACCCATCTCTGGTTGAGGGTTCCTGCTCTGGCCCTGCCAGGATCCTGCTCGGAGCGTGGGACAGGCGTGTGCCTGGTGGCAGAACTCCAAACCCTGCCCTGCAGCTCTGCAGCCAGGAAATCATTTCTGCTCAGTGCAGAACATCAGCTGACTGGGAGAATGCTGGAATTGTCATTCCTTACCCTGCCCAAATTCATCCTTCTCAGAGCTGTTGTGGTTTATTTTTAAGCTTTCCCCTGTGCTTGCTTTTGGAACTCAGTGGGAACAGATATAACATAAAAATGAAGTTTGTACAGTTTGCTTTGTGAGCTGGGGCCAGGTCAGATGCTCCTGGGAGGACTGGGAACATTTGGCTGAGGCAGCACAGAGCTGTTCTCATGCTGTGCTGGCAGTCCCACAGAGATCCTGCAGAGCCAGAGCCCCAACCCCAGCTCCCTGACACTGAACAACCTCCAGGAGAACAACCCCCCTTCCCAAACCCATCATCAGCTTTAAATTTCCTGGGAAAAGGGCTGTTTTAGAAAAGCTGCCATATGGCTGCAGAGCTCTGGCTGCCCCAGCTCCACTCCCCTCTGGCACTGGGGTGAGCACAGCTGGGACAGACCCAGACACTGCTCCCAGGGCTACTCTGGACACAGGTCAGATAGGAATTCTCACTTTTTGTCTGTTTCCATAAAGTTTGTAGGAACCCAGTTCTTGTGTTGGGCGTCTTGTGCCTGGGTGTGTGTCAAAAGGCTCAAGGCATTGGATGGGAAATAGGAAACCAGGTGAAAACTTCCCCTGGGCTTTGCCACAGTCCCAGTTGGATTGGCCTGGGAAGCCACAGTGGTTTCCTCAGACACTGATGGTGTGGAAAATGAAAAGTTGTGCTGGGGCACTGGGCTTTGGGATGAGTGTGAAAGGGGCCAGGGATGAGAGGATGCTTGAACACAGCAATCCTGCCAAGCAGCTCCAGGCATGACCAGGAAATTCACAGTTAGGGGTGAATTGTGCCCAGAACTGCAGCATGGTGAAGGCAGCAAGAGCCTGACCTAGTTCAGCACGTGGGGAGAAGCAGTGCTGGGAAGCTCCTGCCAGGCAGATGGAAAATCTGTCTGTGCTGCATGGCCAGGCCGGGCTCCACCGGGGTCCCAGACAGCTCTGCTGGAGAACACTTGGCAGCACAATTTGTTAAGTCAACAAACTGCCCATGCACAGAGGATCAGAGCAGCCAGAGACCAGTGCTCAGCGCTTTTTGTGTCACTGAGACATTGCAGGGGACATTACAGGAGATCTTGTCCCCTCTGTGCTGCTTTTTAGCAGAAGCCTCCGTGCTGTGACTCCCATGGGGGGCCCCAGGGAGGGCTCGTTGCTGCAGCACAGGGAGCTGCCTCGGCCACAGGGCTCGAAGTGAAACATCCTGAGAGCGAGGTGAAGATGTGGCAGATGACAAAGTACCTGATAAAGGAACAAACAAGAGGTACTACTGACAATTTACCCAACGCTGCTGAGATGGCACAGCTGGCCCAGACACATCTGACTGACAGCCCAGCCCCATCTTTTAGCAGAGGATCTTACAACACATCCCTTCTTGGAGTGAGTGTGGAGATTCCTCCCTGGAGTGGGGATGCCCCTCAAGGTCACTCCTTGGGGCTGAGCCAAAGCGATTTGCCCGTGGTTGTTGGCCTGAGTAACACCGATCTCTCCTTAATGTTTTTTGCTATCTTTAGTATAATTGCTGCAATATAACTGCTTTAATATAACTGCTTCAATTTTGCTTCAAAAACAATGCACTGTACTATACTAGTAGTTACAGCTACCCATGCTATGTAGTAAATAATTCTGTTTAAGGTCTTTTTTATTGTGATAAATCATTTATTTCTATATAAATATATCCGGCTTGCCATCCTTAATCCTGCAGGACAAAGTCACCTAAAGGTTCAATCACCCTTTGCTGTTGCTGTGCATGTGCTGTGGGGCAGAACTGCGGGTTCCTAAAGGTGGGTGACCCCCAGATCCCAGCACAGGACTGTGTCCCAGCCTGGAAGGATTTCCCCCTGTTTACTCTCTGAGCACTAACTGGTTTCATTGTTAGGTACTGACCTTGCAGCAACGACTTTGTAACCAAATAAAATGATTCACCAAATGCCAGAAGAGCTGCAGTTCACCCAGAGGCTGGAGGCAGCCTAAAATCCAGCAGTAGCAATGGGAGTGTGCCTCTCACCAAAGATGAGTGTCAGAGCTTTGGGGTTTTAGGGAGGTACTAATGGGAGGGAAGAAGCATTTTTCCACCCAACAGGCCTCCAGTCTTACTGTGGGATGGTGATTTGAGTAATTTTTATTGCCCTGCCTAAAAGGAGTTTGAAAGTCTGTAAGCAGTCTACAGAGAGTGATTGTTCCTCTCCAAAAGCCCCCATAAAAATGAGTCAAAACCCTGTTTAAACTTAAAGGATGCCCTTGAGACCCTTAGCTCTGCTTAGGAACTGCAGCCCTGACCCATTAAGATAAAAACAAATAGAGCTTATTTTGGGAAGATGGAAGTGGGAAGCAGCCCAATCACCAGTGAGCCACTGCCAGCACTGAGCAGATGCTGAGTAAAGGTTGGGGTTTTTTCTTTTTGTTCCATGTACCTTCTAATTCAAAGTAAATTCAATGACCTTTCTGACTCACCACAACTGGCCCCTGCCTCGCTATCAAGTAACATAGCTAGACAAGAAAAGATTTCTGAAAATGCCTCATATTTCCCAAATCACAAAAAAACTCCAGTCCCCCTGTTTTGGGGTCTGTAGCACCAGGCTTGCACCTTATCCATATTCAATAATAGTATAAAATAAACAAGACACCAACAAAATGAGAAATAATTTCCCTATTCCTACCTTAAAGTCACAACTAAACCCTGTGGCAGAGATGCTGCAAGAAAGACCAGAATTGTTATTTTATTTAGGAGCAATAAAAACATTTCTGAAAAAATAACTCACGGCTGGTGTACAGCAGGTAACCTGAAACCTCACTTCAGGCAGGGAACAGGGCAGGTAACAGCAGCAGGCTCTCCATTTTTCACAATTTTGATTCTTCAGGGCTTTCTTTGCTCTCCAGCTTGTAAACAAGAGCTTGCCAGGCAGGAAAATACCCCAGGGAATGTGAAAGAGATAGTAACAAGCTTAGCAAACTCTGCTTTCCACAGCAGCACACCAAGGCAAGAGGGAGAACATCTAATACAAACCCTAAATTAAGCTAACTGTGAGATGCTCTCAAAGCAGCAGCTCACTGCCCTAACCTTCTTTAACAAAACCCACGACTTTATGCCCAGTGAGCAGCTGGAGGATGGCTTGTTCAGCTCAGATTTGGTGAAAACTATTCTACCAGCACAAGGAGAGAGACCAAACACTAAGAGCAGTAATATTTAGCTTTATCTGTTCCTGCAAATAAACCAGGATTAATTAGACCAGGCAACACTAACGCCTCCCCAGCTCCCTCTGCGGGCTGGCACTCACTCCCAGCCCGTAATTTCCCACGTGAAAAAGGTTAACTCAGAATTAGGATCTCGTTTATAATAAGCGTTCATGGCCAAGGCTCAGCCCAGCTGTAAAGGAGCCTGTGGTTCCAGGGGCCAGCTGCAGGTCTTTCTCTTTGCTTCCTAATCAGAAAGAAACCTCCCTCACATTCCACAGCTGAAGCGTATATAAGGGATCAGGCTCAGGGACTCTTGTTTCTCCTGGAATATTTTAGGGGAGGTGGTTTTTTTTCCCTCCCCCTCTGCAGCCCTAAAGAATATGGAGAGCACTTGGAAAATTTGCATTTGCTTCTACTGCTGCCTGGCCTGGCTCTCTACCGGTACCTGGTGCTCCCCCAACTCCAAGGGCCAGGGGGGCTCTGAGAAGGCCCCAGGGTTTTTGGCAGCTCCTGAGGACGCTGCCAGCGAGCTCGGTGCGCTGCTGCAGCTGCCCAAAGAGGGAGGACAAGGCCATGCCTTCGTGCCCCACCTGCTCGAGGTGCTGGCCGAGCGCATCCTGAGGGGCTTGGACGGCGGGGCCCCCTGGCTGCAGCCAGACTCCAGGGCCATTCGGTACATGAAGAGGCTGTACAGGATGTCTGCCACCAAGGAGGGCTTTCCCAGGGCCCACAGGAGCCCCCTCTACAACACAGTCCGACTCTTCTCGCCGTGCCGGGAATGCGAGCCCCGCCGCAGGGACCTGGGGGAAGGTAGGTGTGCGGGGACCGGGGTGGAAAGGTTACACGGGGCTTCTGTGTGTTCTGGGCTTGCAGCTTGAGATAAAAATACCTTCTTTCTTCAGAGCTGTTGCTATTTTGGTCCTGGAAGCTCTTCTCCTGAACTGTAGGAGTTTTTCATAACCTACTTCTCCTTGAATGGCATTAGGCACAGACTTCACGGGCTGGGAAACACCACACAAGTGGTATGTACAAGACGTGCTGATGTTTTAGGCTGACTCATCTCCTCATGAGTCAGAAACAGCCACAAGCAAGTCTAAGTAAAGTAACAAAAGTGGAAAAACTGTTTAGGCATAATGGGTAGCACATTTCCTTCTACAGCCTGTCTTGGGTTTGCTTTTTTCAAAAACCACAGCACTGGTATTTGTACCAAACTGCCAGAACCACTGCCAGAGACTCCTCTCCTTGCCTGGTACATTTGCTAGAGAAGAATTACGCCCAAAATCTGCAAATAGGCTAAAGGGAATAGTAGAATTACCTGCAAATTAGGCTCAGGACTGAAAGCAGGATGGCTGGGCACCCTGTAACTTATTGTACTTTCATTATTTTCTTAAATGTGGGCTGGTCATAACAACAGCATCTAGAAATCCTTGGCTGTTAATCCTACTTAAGTGACTGCTCAGAGGTGACCTGAGTTTCCTGACTCAGATTTTTCACTAGAAAGACAGATAAACACAAGCATTGCACTTCCGCACAGGAACAGCACTTTGAGGTGGAGTTCATGGTTTGTAGCATCTGCAGTGTTTAGTTCCTGTTTCCTCACACCAGCACCAAAGAGATAACAGTTGACTTCCTCCTGTGCTGGTTCTTTTAATGAAATGAATCCTAATAGCTCTTAAAATCATGGGGGTTTTTGGTTTTGTTGCGATCTCTTCACTTTTAACTCTTATGTCCCTGACCAAAGTAGAAAGTCCATGTAATAAATGTAAGGGAGGGCATCTAAGTTGCTTTTTTTCTGCTGCTTAATTATTTCTGCTTATCCATGATGATATAATTTATGTCTAGGTGGAAAACTAAGATGCACTAACCCTACAGGAATCTATTTCCCTTTCCAGGAGATGTTCACTCAGTGGATTTACGCTTCAACTTGGAACGTGTTACTGCTCTGGAGCACTTACTCAAGTCTGTCTTGCTCTATTCCTTTGACACAGCTGTTCCCATTTCCTCTTCCATTACCTGCATATGCCATTTATCCCTTAAGGAACATGATTTTTCCAGCCAAGTTTGTCCCAACATTTCCCACTCTCTAGCTTTTAGCCTGCACTTTGATGTTAGAAAACGCAAATGGGTGGAGATTGATGTGACTTCTTTCCTCCAGCCTCTAATTGCCATGAACAGGAGGAATACCCATATGGTTCTGAACTTCACTTGTGTGATGGGTGACCCACAACAGAGCACAAAACTAGACAACCCTGTTAATGTGGCACTGGTTCCCCCTTCCCTTCTGCTGTACCTGAACGACACCAGCGAGGACGCTTATCACTGGGGGAACTCGCTCAGGCACGGGAGGAAGAGCCCAGCTCGAGCCAGGCCAAGGAGCGGCCCGCTTGTGCATCCTACAAAGGGCGACAAGGGAAAAAGGAACTCTCAGGGTAAAAGGGCCTCTCGCCAGCGAAGGAATGAGAGCCCGAAAGCAGCACCGGCCACTCCACCTCACGATTTGAGCGAGTATTTCAAGCAGTTTGCGTTCCCCCAGAACGAGTGCGAGCTGCACGACTTCCGGCTGAGCTTCAGCCAGCTGCGCTGGGACCGCTGGATCATCGCCCCGCACCGCTACAGCCCCCGGTTCTGCCGCGGCGACTGTCCCCGCGTCCCGGGCCAGCGCTACGGCTCCCCCGTGCACACCGTGGTGCAGAGCATCATCTCCGAGAGGCTGGACCCCGCCGTGCCCCGGCCCGCCTGCGTGCCGGCCGAGTACCGCCCGCTCAGCGTGCTCACCGTGGAGCCCGACGGCTCCGTGGCCTACAAGGAGTACGAGGACATGATCGCCACCAAGTGCACCTGCCGCTAGCGGGGACTCGGCGTTCGCGCCGCTGCGGGCAGGTTTGGCGTTCTCAGACGCTCGTTTTATTCGTGCGTTCTCAAAGTCTCCGCACCTACGGTCAACTGAGCCGCGTTGGAGGCTCCAGGAGCCGGCACTTAGTGCAGGCGTGGCAGACAGGGTTTGCATCGGAGCACTGGTTTTTGTAGTCAAAGTTTTGTAGATTTTTGTACTCAGCCTTTCTAGAACGTGCAATGAAATGTATATAGTGTCTTTTTATTTGGGAGAATTTTGCACTTAAAATGTGGAAAAGGTTCCAAGCGCTAAATGTCTATTTTAAGTTGCTTTATTACAGATTAAAAAAAGCAAGAAGTGCCTATCGTGAATAGCCTGACATGCAGTGCCTGCTACTCTGCCTCTACAGAAACCTCGAGTGTGTGGCACCTCCAGCAATGACCAGGAAGAGAAGAAAGTCTTTAATGTTCAAATTACTTCCTTAGTTTTCCATTCTTTTGCTACCACATTCCAGCTCTTCCAAGCAGGGTGACACAACCCTTCCTCACAGTCCTGTTAAAGTTATCAGATTGTTTCTTGCTTTTCTTTTGTTGCATTCTTTGGGCTTTCTCATCAAAAAGGAGGGGTAAGGGTTTAAGGACAGCTGTGGGTAGTTTGTGAACACTTAAATCACGGCACTATTTTGGTAAGAATTGGCACCAGGTGAGGCTTAATTTGGTTCAAGAACAAGCAGCAGCTGTCCATGGGGTGAGGGCACAGGATTGTCCACAATGCCACTGGCTTCTGAATTATGAATAAATGTGTTAAAAAAGCTTAAACCCCAAAAATGGCTTCTAAAAGCCTTAAATGAGTTTATGTAAATGCTGTTCAATGGGTTAATATTCTGAAATGTGGGGCCTCTCAGAATGAAACTGGAGGTAACAAGTGCCTCAGTTCTAGACGCTTTCACACCAAATTTTTACTGTGATTGATTTACTGTGATTTATTTTCTCCTCCTAGACTTTGGGTTCACACACAAAATCCCCCAGCTTTGGTGGGGATTTTTTGTTTGTGTTTTTGTTCATTAAAGGCTGTGGATCAGCACTGTCTTGTAAAACTTGTTCAGAATTGTCTTTAAAATCGACTTGCTAATGAATTAATAAATAAATGCTGTACCTTTTTGCACGCAGCCACCCAACCAATGCCTACCTTGGATCCCGGGCTGTGCCATTCCAGAGGGCTGGGAGTTCAGCCTGGGAGGGAAGGGACTGGTCCTGAGGGTTTGGTGTGTGGTGTCACATTGATGGTGCTCCTGGAGGTGCAAGAGGCACAAATCTGCCCTAAAAGTGAGGTTTCTGCTCCAGTTTTCAGCCTCCAACTGCTGAAATCAAAGTGTGTTTGGACACCAAAAGCTCAAAACGGTATTTTGGTGTCACATAAAACCATCCTGGCCCAGCAGCACTGCGGGTGGGTGGGTGAATTCCGACTGTGTTACTCCTGTTGATCCCTCCAAACTCTGGGAATTTGGCTTTGCTGACCTGCCAGAGAGGAAAATAAATGGAATTCTTTCCTGACACAAATCCTGCCAATTATGGTGAAATGTCTAATGTAGTCCAGTAATCCTAATATTCCATTAATGGGGGTGATGTTTAATATAGTCTAATAATTCCAATAACATATTAAATGTGTCTAATATATTCTAATAATCCTGTCTTCTAACAATTCCAATAATGTTGAGCTATCTAATATATTCTAATATTAGTTCAAATAAGATTAAATGTCTGATATATAATGACTCAGATAAAGCTGAAGATGCCTAATACAGTATAATAATTCTAATATAATTCAAATAATGTTGAAGATAGCTAATATTCTAACAATTCTAATATATTCTGATAATAGTTCCAATAATGTTAAATATGCTAATATGCTAATAATTCTAATACTGTCTAATAAAAATTCCAATTATGTGGAAGATGATTAATATAATAATACTAATTATTCCAGTAATGTGGGAGCTGCCTCATATGTTACAATTCTAGTATCTTCAAATAATAATTGCAATAATGTTGAAGATCTCTAATATATTCTAATAATAGTTTCAGTAAGTTTGATGTTGAATATATTCTGTAATTCAAATCATATGGAATATGTCTACTATAGTCTAATAATTATATTCTATTAATGATTCCAGTAATATTGAAGATGTCTAATAATAATTTTAATTATGTGGAAGACGTCTCATCTATTCTGGTAATAATTCCAATGGTGCTTACGATGCTCATTGTGGGGGGTGGCGGGATATTTAACCTTTACAAGCCTTTTCCACTGCAAACTGTTCCCTAATTCCACGATTTCCTGCCTCAGACCCTGCCGCTGTCCATAGAAACTCCACAATCGCCACACAAAAGTGGTTTTATCTCCATTATTTATTTC
>VZRJ01007042.1:3429-21534 GCA_013397565.1 Ptilonorhynchus violaceus
TCCCCGACAACAGGAGCCACGCCACAAATCAATCGTATTTTTTATTAAATATACATCCTCTCTTGGCACAAATCTTAAAATATATAAACATTATATAACAAAGTGTCTTCACTGCAATAAAATAGAACTCCAGATCCAAGAAAAAGCTGTCCAAATCCACGCACACACACATCGATGGTGAGGACACAGAAGGCATTTGAACAGTGTTTTGTGCTAATTAAGAGATGCATAGACCACACAGGCAGTGACCTGGGTGCTGGGAACACCCCGCAGCTCGTGGAATTTGGGAATGGGGGGGAAAAAGAGGGGAAAAAAGGGAGGAATCAGCCCCTATAAGGTCAAAAAAAAAAAAAGGGCTGGTTTGTAGGAAGGCCACCTCCTCCTCCAGGCCAGGTGGGAGGGTCTGGAATAAACCCCCCGAGCTCAGGATCCCAGGGAGACACCTGGGAAACTCCCGTGGGAAGAATCCCAGGATGGTCCCTGCCCTTTCCGCTCAAGGTTCCTTTTCCTGGGATCTTTTTAGGGGGGAAAGACGAGAGGGTGAAGGTGATGCTCGAGTGCTTCCAGGGGAAAGGAGGTGAGGAGTTGTTTTCCCACAGAAATTGTGGAATGGCTCCCAGGGAGCCCCATCCCGTGGCTTCCAGTGCCTTGGGATCCTCTCCTGATCCCCCCAGCCCTACAGAGAGCAGGAATACAAGAAGCCAGCTCAGATCCCACCTCCCACACCCTCCAAGGGATCCTTCCCAGAGGGATGAGCTCTTCCCAAGCCCCCTTCCAGCAGAGGAAGCCAAGGAAGCGACAGTGACACCAAGCAGCAGTTGAGGGAAAAGGTGCTGGGAGAAGGGAAGATGCCAAACTGGACGAGGAACTCAAGAAAATTCCCCCAAAACCATCCCTTGTCCCCACGGATGAGCACCCAGGGGTGTCTGCGGGGGGGGGGTCACTAAAAAGCTGCAGTTTTGTCATTTTTGGGGTGCATTTTTTTGGACCTGGTTCTCTCGAAGTGCCAGTGCAGGGCTCAAGGTGCAGGAAGAAGCAGGAGGGAGGGGAAAAAAAAAAAAGCACAAATTCGGTGGTAACACAGTGAGGAAGCACGAGAAACGTGACTGAGAAGTCAAATTTGAGAGGATAAAATGAAAAAAATGAAATGAAATAAGTCAAATTTGAGATAATAAAATGAAAAAAAAACCGAAATGAAATGAAAAAAGTCAAATTTGAGAGAATAAAATGAAAAATGAGGGAATTTCAGGAGCTGGAAAGGAAAGAAGAGAAGAGAATGTTCCTTGTTTGAGTTGTCTCCTTTCTCAGAGGACCTTCCCAAACCTCATTCCAGGCAGGAAGGGATTTGGGACACGTCTGAATCCGTGCAAGGGAGCAGAAGGGAAGGGAACACTCTGCTTCTCCTTTTCTACATTCAAATCAGAAGAAATAAAGGGGGGGAAAAAGAAAAAAAAAAAGCTTTTTAAACCAACCCAAAGCGGTAACACGGAGTTACTCTGAAAAACAAAAAGCACCAAAACCATCGCAGACTGAATTCAAAGCTCCGGCCCTGAACCAACACCCAGCCTGCAAAAAACAGGGAAAACCCCGGGGTTTGGCTGAAATTCCAAGGAATGAAACTCAGCTGCTCGTTAAGGAACAGCTTCTCTTCCAAGGGCAGGGTCAGCCAGGCAGGAAAAGCCTCCCCCTCCTCAGGATTCCCAATGTTTAATCCTCTCTCCGCACCCCTGGCGTGGCAGGTCTGCCCCTCGCTCCAGGGCAAAGCCATTCCCAGCGGGAATTAAGCCCCTCCTGTGGCCTCAGGGGTTCAGGGATGCTCAGCACCGAGAATTCCTGCTGTTCCCAGCTTGTCCAGCTTCCCCTCATCCTCTGCCGTGGGGGCAGGAAGGAGCTGTCCAAGCTGGGAGGATCCAACAGGAAGCACCAGCCCCGGGATTTCCTCATCCAAGAGCAAGAAAATTGGCTTCTCCATTGGAGAAAAAGGAATCAGGGCTCTTGCACAGGACTCAGCCAAGGGAGGGAAGGGCTGAGCCTCTTCCAGCAGCCAAAAATACAGGGAATTCGTGGCCATCACCTCCAGAGCCTCCCAACCCCAGGAATTGCCAGGGGACGTGTCCCAGTGGGAACAATCCCTGCTGGATGTGGGGGCAGAATCAATCCCAGTCAAATCTGAGGCATCCCAGTGCTGGGCACACCTCCCGTGTCAGTCCCTCGGTGCTGGCTCCCTGCCATTCCCACATTCCCTGGGAGTGGAGGTGCCGGGTTACCTAAGGAAATATTTGGCATCGGGAGCAAAGCTGTGCCCCGCCAAAGAACAAGTGCAAAGACAAAAGGAAGGAGAAGGCTGCCCCCACCCCCCGTGCAATTCCCACCAATCCCATTCCAACTGCAACAGGAAATACAAACAGCAGGAAAGGACAGGTTTTTAAGGTATATCCCATTTTTTTCTTTTGTACATCATGGGCTCTTTTCAGCTGGAAAGGGATTTTTAACCCCGGTTTGTGCCACCTGATCCTCGGAGAGGTCTCGAGTTTGCTCTCCTGCACCCCAAACGTAACAGAGGGATGGGTCATCAACCACCCCCACACCCCCCCACAAATCTCCATTTCCCTGAAAACTGATTTGAAAGAGAAAACACCGAGAGGCCCCACTCATTTCCAAATTCCAGCTGGGAGCGACTGGCACCGCGGATCAATCCCGAAGGGCCAACACCGCCTGTGGTGCCCACAACCCCACGCACCAGGGTGGTCCAGGGGAATTTTAAGGGATAAAAAAAGCCAGAGGGGTGAGGTTAATGAGGTTAATGAGGTGACAGGACCTACACAGCAGGTACCAAAAAAACAAGGATGGCCAGGAGCAGGGCCAGGATGAGCTCCCGGGCTGCCTCCGCCGCGCAGGGACAGCTTTTTTCGGGACAGCACACGCCAGGAATTTGTTCTCACAGAGCAGCAACGATAATACTGAAGGAGAAAAGTGATGAAATCTGAAGGCTGTGACACTTCCTTCCTCAGTGCACCCCTTGGAAAACGCCGCCTCCAGGCCGGGACAACGCGGGAGGGGAACACCAGCGCAGCTGGAGCGGATCCAGTCGGGAATCCAGGCACAGCCACACGGATCAACACAAGCGAGAACTTGATCCACGCCACGGCTCAGAACACCCCCCCCCCGCTGCCCCCAGTCTTTGGTAATCTCAGAGGGACACCACAAACGAGGGACACGGACGCAGCTCAACCCCAAAAACGAGGAAAAAGTCATGGAAAAAGGGCAGCGTTCCCAGCCAGAGGAACGTTCAGCTTCCCGGTGTCCTGGGCCTGCTCCGCCCAGAGGAATCTGGAATTCCCTACAGACTAAACTGGAATATTGCACTTGGCAGGCTGCCCCCAGCTAGCACGTGGAACTACAAACTGCCTACCGGGAGCGGCAGCCGCTTCCCAGATCCAGGGGATGATTCCCACCGGCTCCGAGCCCTCTCTTCCGTCGTCCACCGCTTCCCTCCGCCCACGGAGAGCCAGGAGAGGAGCCAGGAGCAGCACAGGTCGGGTGGGGAGGCTCCACTCCTGGTGGCACAGTCCATCAGAAGGGCGAGGCAGCTCCTCCAGAGGACTCACCTCTCTGCAGGATCCGGGAATTTTCCGCTCAGGGAAGAGTCAGCTTCGGGTCAAGGCTTCCGAATCGAAAAGGGGGGGGAGGGAAAAAAAAAAACAAACCCAAAACCCAACCAAATCCAGGAACGACGACGACAACAAAACAAGAAAAACCCCAAACGGGACGGGCGAGCTGTCGGGGAGCACGCGGGAGGCGAGGGAACCGCTCTTTTCCGCGCGGATCCGACCTTTTCCCGGCGGGAACGGAGCCGCTACCTCTCCGCGGCGGCGGCGCCGCGCTGCAGCTTGCGGAGCAGGATCTGCGTCAGGTCGAAGGTGGTGAAGCTGATCCCGACGGCGATGGGGCCCTTGACCCAGTTCATGCTGAGGCCCTTGTAGAGCCCTCGGACGAGCCCCTCCTCGCGGACGATGTCCTGCATGGTGAGCAGGATGGAGCTGTAGGTGTGGCCCAGCACGCCGGCCGTCTGCATGCGGCGCCGCACCACGTCCAGCGGGTACGAGGCCGACTGGCCGATGAGGCCGGCGCACGCCCCGAACAGCAGGCGCTCGGCCGGCGACGGCTGCGCCTTCCCGCTGTGCTCTGCGGGCAGAGAGGGGGGAACGCCTTGGAATTAACACGTCATTAAGGATAAACGGGGGTAGAGACGAAGGTTTTGCTCCCCGGGTTTTGTTCCCCAGGTTTTGCTCCCCAGGTTGCACTCCCAAGGTTTTGCTCCCCAGGTTTTGGTCCCCAGGTTGCACTCCCAAGGTTTTGCTCCCCAGGTTTTGCTCCCCAGGTTTTGCTCCCCAGGTTTTGCTCCCCTTCCCGCTGTGCTCTGGGGACAGAGAAGGGGGAATGCCTTGGAATTAACACACATAATTAAGGATAAACGGGTGTAGAGCCAAGGGTTTTGCTCCCCACGTTTTGCTCCCCAGATTTCGTTCCCCAGGTTGCACTCCCACGGTTTTGTTCCCCAAGTTTTGCTCCCGAGGTTTTGCTCCCCAGGTTGCACTCCCAAGGTTTTGGTCCCAAGGTTTTGTTCCCCCCAGGTTTTGGTCCCCAGGTTTTGTTCCCCCCAGGTTGTGCTCCCCAGGTTTTGTTCCCCTTCCCGTTGTGCTCTGGAGGCAGAGACGGGGGAATTCCTTGGAATTAAAACACATAATTAAGGATAAATGGGTGTAGAGCCAAAGGTTTTGCTCCCCAGGTTTTGTTCCCCAGGTTGTGTTCCCGAGGTTTTGCTTCCCAGGTTGTGCTCCCCTTCCCACTGTGGTCTGGGGGACAGAGAGGAGCAGAAAATTGGGAACTCCTTGGCACAAAATCAAGGGCAAATGGGTGCAGAGCCAAAGGTTTTGTTCCCCACGTTTTGCTCCCAAGGTTTTGTTCCCAACTTGGCACAGAACCAAATCCTTCTCCACCCAGGAATTCCACCTCGTTCCCCTACAAGACAGGCACAGCACGCCTTGTTCATATTCTGGAGCTGGACAGACTTCCCAAGCCTCCAGAGCTTTGCTTTTCCAAGGGCAGGAAAAGGATTTTGGACCCCTCAATCCAAACAGCTGGAGCTGGCCTGGGGAGGGGACAGAGCTGGAGTCACCAAACTGTGGTGATCCATCCCCTGGGGCTCTGGTTTGGCCTGGAAATTTGATTAAAAGGCAAAAACGTGGGAATGTGGGGCTGGAATGAGTCTTGGGACCAGCACCACCAGCCGGGGCTGGAGCAACCAGTGGGTGAACTGGGAGCTGGTGCTGCTGACTGGGGGTTTGTCCCTCTCAGATCCCTGTTCCCCCCATCAGGGTCACCCTCTGTGGGTGGGAAAGCGGGGTCAGAGAGCCAATTCCCAGCTCCGGGGTGGGAATGAGGAGAGGCAGAGGGAGCCAGGGCCAGGTGGGACATCCCTGTCCCCCCCTCCCACATTCCCCAGGATTTACCTGCGTGGACTTTCTTCAGCGTCTCGTAGGTGAAGAAGCTGAGCCCAGCGTAGGGAATCACGCCCAGGATGGTGGGGGTGAAGCCCCTGTACAACGTTTTCAGCCCCTCTTCCCGGGATATCCGGATGAACACGTGGACAATGCTGCTGTACCTGGCGTGGGGACACGGGGAGAGAGGACCTGCGCTGGTGAGCCGCTGGGATATTCCCAGCTGGGATTCCTGACGGATCAGCCGTTCGTGAATTCGGGTCCGAGCTCATCAGGCAGCTCAGAGGGGATTTCGGCACAGGGAGGAGCTGGGCACTGTCCTATTCCTTGGATATTCCTGGCTCCAACTGGCCCCCAAACTGGTCACCCACCATCCACCTCCCTCCACACCCCAGCCTCTGCTCCCTGAATCCTTGCTCACGCCCCACACCTTTGTTCCACCCAAAGCTCCGAGCAAGAAGCGACCTCAAAAACAGGAATAAAGCCATTTGACCCTAAAAAAAAAACCCCAAAAAGTGGTGCAGGAGGCACTTACATCTCCTTGGGAGTGACAGCCATGCGGGCACGGACCATGTCCAGGGGGTAGGTGACCATGGCAGCCGTGGTGCCAGCCAGGGAGCCGGCGATGAAGCGAGGGAAAGGGGTCAGCGCCCTGAAGGGAGGGGAGACGAGAGACCAAACGTCACCTGCGGCTGCAAATCCCACCTGGCTGCTCCCCCATCCCCGCCCTGCCTGGTCCCACATCCCTGCCCCGCCTGCTGGGCTTTCCCAGCCATCCCAGAAGGAAAATCTTTGGGGTTTTGGGCACTCCACGGCCCCGGGGAGGAAGCTCAGGGCTCGTCTCGGGCGGTGGCGCGAGGCTGGAGCCTGCTGCTTCTCCCGCTCTTCCTTCTTCCTGCCCATTCCCAGCGCTGGGAATCTCTTGTTCCCGCTTCTTGCTCGTGCCTGGACGAGACTGGGGTTGTGCCCTCCTCAAATCTGCCCTTCCCTGGGCCCGTCCAACCCCCATCCCGAGGGGAGCCGGCACACGGAGCCCCCACCTCGAATCTCCCACCTGGGAACTTCCCACCCTCCAGCCTCCGCTCCATCCTCCTCCTGGAGGATTCCCAAGCCCTGCTGCAACCTTACTTTCCCTGGAAGCCATAGTAGCTGCCCAGGAGCTGCTTGTACTCCTCGTGGGCGCAGAACTGGATGGCGGCGTACGGGATCACGCGGACCATGGTGGCGGAATTCCCTCTCCAGAGGCTCCAGAAGCCCTCGCTGAGGTAGGTGTGATAAATCAGCCTGTAAGCTTCCTGCAGGGATAAAGGAGCCCGTGAGCTTCCTGCAGGGAACAGGGGGCAAGGGGCAGGCAGGGAGAGGGGGATGAACAACGCAGGGGGAAGGGGGCGACCCCACTGCTTAATCCCTCCCGATCCCGCTTCCCAGCCCGGTGATCCCGGCAATCCCGGAGCCTCCGGGGAGGCTCCATCAGAGCCAAGGGCAGGGAGGGAGGTTGAGAGCCCAGCCAGCCTCGTTTTCCCTCTCTCAGGGTTTGCACAAAAACCCCATTCCCAACCCCTTAGGGCCGGGCAGGAACATTTGGATCTCACACACACACACACGAGGAGGGCGCACGTGGAAAAGCTGGAATGCGCAGGCAGAAAGAACTCAGAGAGCCAGGAGAGGGATCAGCTCCCGGCTTTCAGTTCCTATAAAGGCTGGAACAGCTCCCGTGGTGGCTGGGGGAAGGAAACAACCACGAGGAAAGGTCCCAAAATCACGAGGAAAGGTCCCAAAATCGCAAGGAAAGGTCCCAAAATCACGAGGAAAGGTCCCAAAATCGCAAGGAAAGGTCCCAAAATCACGAGGAAAAGTCCCAAAATCACGAGGAAAAGTCCCAAAAAACAAGCCCTGAGTGATGCCACATTTATTGTCACGTCACAGGTACAACCTTGAGTATAAACAAGAACTCCCCCAACCAATCAATTAAATTAATCCTGTAATTAACAACGCTATTCCCAAGTCTTCCCCTCCACGTTTTCATGGAATGCTGCTGATAAATCCCAAGAAAGCGAAACAAAGGCAAGCAAAAGATGCTGTATCAGCTCACCTTGGCAGAAAATCTTTTTGAAGACACTAAAAAGGAAAAAAGGGAAAAAAAAGGACATTAGGGCTTGCAAAACGTTCAGGTGGGTCAAATATAAATGAGCATTTGATCCATAAAGCCATGAATAAACCATGCAGGTGTTTTGGATAAAAACAGAAGGAAAAAGAATGAATGCAAAAGGAAATCAAATATTCTTTATCATAAAGGTTTTCCACTTGTAAATGCTCCCATAATTTAGCACAAAAGTCCATTTTTTTTTTCCCCACCGCCTGTTAGGAAAATTCAGCTTGTGCCACATCCCACTGGAATAAATGAATAAATAAAGAAATTAATTAAAAAAAAAACCCAACACATCAAAACTGCACCGCTCAGTCCTTTTTCCCGAGCATTTCCATGCCCAGATCCCAGCCTAATTCCAGCATCCAGCGAGGAGCAGCTCTGCTCAGGGAAGCTCCACGCACCAGCAGCTCCATCCCAGCCCCAAACCCAAATGAACTCCCTGGTTTTTTTTTTTTCCCTTCCCTTGCATCCCCATCCGGACTGACAGCCCCTCCTGAACCCTGGAAAAGCGGGATTTTCTTGGCAGTTTGTGACATCCCTGCAGCAGGAAGGGGAGCCTGGCTGGAACTAATGAAATGTGGCTCCAATTAAAGGGGTTTTGCTGCGGTTTCTTCCTCGCTCATCCGAGACTCGGGAGCCTCTGGAGTGTATCCAACGATCCCATGCAAATCCAGCCCCACCACGCTGCTCCTCTGGCCAATTCAAGGCTTTTATTGTTTTGTTCTGGTTTTTTTTTTTATTAAGGAATAAAATCACCTCGATACCCAGTTGGGGTAAGGAGGGAAAAGAGCTTTTCTCCCTCTCCCCACAGGAAAATTTATTGAAGTCTGGGATGGAAAAGCTCATCCATGGGCACCTTCCACTATCCCAGATTGCTCCAAGCCCCATTTCCCTGTTTCCAATTCAAGCCTTCCTACACTCCCATGATCCAAAGGTGTTTTCCTACTCCACAGACCCCAGAGTAAAACCCTTTCAGGAGAGCAAGAACCTAAGAAATCCATGAGATCCCAAGGAACTGCTCAAACGGGAACACTTTAACCCCATCCTCTGCACCGAGGTGGACGGCCCAAACCAAACAGGAATTTTTCAGGAATGTGCAGCCTGCCCAAATTCCAGGTGATTCCTTCAGTCAGCTGCTGGCTCAGCCCAGCTCTGTGGGTTCCAGCTCATCCCTGCTCCCGGCATTTCCAGCCTGAGACGAACCTGGGCGTGTGTTTTGGTGGGAAAACCCAAAAATTCCGGTGCCAGGGGCATTCCCGGCCCAGGCTTTGGCTCCCTGAATCCCCTGATCCATATCCCAGTTATTCCTCAGCCCCTGCCGTGCCCAGAATGAAAATCATGTGGGTGAAAGTCAATTCTAAATTAAATGTCAGCCAGGGATTAGATTAAACCCAACTCAGTTCATCTGGGACGTCACCAGGCTTAAAATTCCTGGTTTTCCCAAATGTCCACTGAATCAACAGCCTGTGCTCTTCCCTTTGGGATAACTGGAGGAGCTGACAGTCCCTGCACTGCCCCAGAGCCCAGGGTGGGGCTGAATCCCCAAATCCTGCTAAACCACGTGGAAATCCTCCATTCCAATGAGAGGAATTCCATTTGCTGGTACAAGTTTAGGGGCTCCAAAACTCCGGGATGCAAATCCAGGGATGCAGCAGCTCCAGTGCCTCTGGGCAGTGCTTCCATCCTCAATCCAACCGTCCCCAAAGCAGCAGTGGCAGGATTTGGGCATCCAGGGAACCCACACAGCCCAATTCCCTGCGTCCAGTGCCTCCACACCTCCTCATATCTCCCTGGAAAACGAGCTGGATGAGCAGACCAGGAGCTGCTGGGGGTTCCAAGTAAAAATATCCTGGAAAAGCCAAGGGGACCCACCTTGGAACATGATTTTTGTCCTGTCCAGGGGAGCCACTGCAGTTTTGGCCACGGCACCAGCCAACGCACCGGACATCAGCGAGTTCAGCACCTTCTTCTTCTCCTGGTTATCCTGGGAAAAAAGCATCGGATAGCGGGACAAAGTCAATCCCACAGGGAATGGGATTCCACCTCTGCTGCAGCGTTTACCCCGTGGCCAGGATTTGGGGTTGGGAACGCCGCATTTCCAGCACAGCGAATTCCTGCTCGGGAGCACGAAGCAAAATTCCAAGAATTCCTTTCACACGGGTCGTTCTCTCCCTGTTATTTCTCCTCAGCCACTCCCATCCCACGGTTCAGGCACGGAAAGAAGGAAAACTTCTGGAAGAGAAGCACCCCAGCCCTATTTCCACACCATTCCCAAGCTCCTGAGAACAAACCCAGGCAGTTTTCCCACTCCGACGGCTGGAATTTCGGGCGGTTTTGCTGCTGGAATTTGGGAGTGGTTTTGTTCTTGGGATTTCTGCCGCGGCTCCCATTTTAAAAAGCTGCATTTTTTTTTTTTTTTTCCTTTTTTTTCCCTCCCACAGAGAGCAAACAAATTCCACAAAATCCAACCCCGTGGAGGCTCCAGAGGGAGGACGAGTCAAGCCAAGGCTCGATGCGAACTTTTGACACTCCGTGGAGGAGAGGAGTTCACATTTTCCTCGCTTTCAGGACGTTTTCCCAACTCCAAAAAGTTAATGTTTACGGCCCAAATCCCTGGATCAGCTCAATTCCCTCTCCCAGGATGTGCCTGGGTGGTGCTGAATGCAAAGGCAGCCAAGCAGAGCTGAACTTCAGCCCCAGGTTTGGGCTAAAGCAGAGCAAGGTTCAGCATCCCCTGCTTATCCCAGAGTTTCCAGGAGCGGGAAAACCTGGAGTGGTGGGGCCCTGGTCCAGCCCTGCCACTTCACCCTGGACAGGACAGACCTTAAATCCCATCCCAGTCCAGCCAGGGACACCTCCCACTATCCCAGGGTGCTCCAACCCGGCCTTGGACACTTCCAGGGATGGGGGAGCCTCAGCTGCTCTGGGAATTCCATCCCAGCCCCTCCCCAGGAATTCCTTCCCAATATCCCACCTAACCCAGGGATGGTTTGGGAAGGAAAGGAAACAACCACGAGAAAAGGCCCCAAAATCACTAAAAAAGGTCCCAAAATCACTAGAAAAAGTCCCCGAACCACAAGAAAAGGTCCCAAAACCCAAAGTGTGTCCTGCCTCTCCATCCCAAGTCCAGAGTTTCCCTCCGTGTTTCCTGTCAGCTCCTCCAGGCACTGGAAGAGCACAATGGGGTCGCCCCAAAGCTTCTCCAGGCTGGGCAATCCCAGCTCTCCCAGCCTTTCCCTCCCTCCCTCGGCTCATCCTGGTGCCTCCAACATCTCCACGTCCTCTGGGCCCCAGAGCTGGATGCAAAATTCCAGGTGGGATCTCCCCTGGAGCGGGGCAGAGGGGCAGAATTCCCTCCCTGGAGCTGCTTCCCGGGTTCCTTCTGCTTCCCACCCACCTCCCTCCTTGCTCTCACCTCTGCTGGAATTCGGGCTGTGACGGGCTCCACATCCCTCTGGAATTCCACTGGACCTTCTCTCACACCATTACCCATTACCAGTCACACTTCCACGGGGGCAGGAGAGCTACAGCTCCTACAGGGAATCCAAAACCAAAGGAAAACGCGTCAAAAGTAGGAATTACTCAGGCATAAACCACAGGGAGGAGGAGTGAGCCACCCCCAGGGCCGTTTTCCATAGGAAAACCCTCTCCCAATTCCCAGATGAAGGGCATTTCCAGGATCCCGGTGCCATTTCCTCCCTTTAAGGTGTCAATTTGTGTGCTGGGTGCTTTGGTGTCGATCCCATTCACCTTTTTCACCCCACAAAGCCACTCAGCCCCGACAAAACACCGCAATATCCATGGTTTTCCAGGGAAAAGGAGCAGATCCCGCCTTGCCCCTCTCCCAGTGAGGTGGCTCCTTGGGGCTGCTGAGCGATGAGGCACTGGAAAAGGAACGTGGAAATTCAAAACCCTCTGGAAAAGGGGGGGAAAAAATAGTCACAGGAGCCAACCCCCAACGCCTGCCACGAGCAAGTGGAGGTTATTTTAGGGAAGAGAAGGGATCCAGTGCCTCACACGTGCCGGGAAAGCCACTCTGGGATTTGAGCTGGTGGTTTCAGGATTCCCTCCTCCTCCCCAGGGTGACTTCCACAGGTTTTTCCTGCTCTGAGGTGTCCCAAACCCATCCCACCAGAGGAAAGGTCGGCCTGACCTTGGCTGCAGAGCGTGGGTGAGGAAATAATTCTATTTTAATAGAATTAATAGACTTTTTTTTAGCTCTGATTTCCCAATATCCCTGCTTTTTCTGCTGCAGGTTTTCCAGCCTGAGCATATTCAGCAATGGAATTGCTGCTGTGGTGGCCCTGGGATCTGCCATGGCAAAAAAAATCCCTTTCCTAAGGCACAAAGCTGCTCCAACAGCCCCACTCCGGCAGGTTCCTTTCCAGGAACGCGCTCCTGGGAATGCCGAATCCCTGAATCCACCCAGCTCCTTCCCTCCTGCTCCCTGGATCCTTTTGCTTAGTTGGGAAAAAAAAACCAAACCCATTTCCAGCCTCTTTTTTTGAACAATCTCAGGTACTTTGTGCTCGTCAGCACCTTCCAGACTCGCTGACCTATTTTTTTTCCCTTATAAATTAATGCCAGCCCTCATTTCCCTGGATTGCAGCTGGATTTGAACACGAAGCAGACACAGCTCAGCCTTGGCGTGACCCATTTGGGATGAGGGGACCTTCAGCGCCCAGAATTCCAGGCTGGTTTGGGTTGGGATGAGTTTTAGGATCATCTCATCCCACCCCAAACCTTCCATGATCCCAGGTTGTCCTTGGAAATTGCCTCTTTCCATCTTTTTTGTCGTCCCCTTCACGCACTGAGAAGCCACCCCAGAGCTTCTCCTTGCTCCCTGGAGCTTTGGGAAGACATAAATCCATGGATTTCCAGCTCTTGGAGGTGTTTTGGCAACTCAGAGAGGAATAACTCTGAATTTTTCAGGAGAAATAACACCTGACACGACCCCAACAGCCCCAACGTTGGCACCTGGAAAGTTCCACGTGAAGAAAAAAATTCCCACCAGGATCAAGAGCTGAGATGATCCATAATTATCCTGCACTTGAAGAACACAATTAATTATCTCTAATTACTACCTGCAGTCATCTCCTTCCCTCCTCACTCCTCCCTTATCTCCCAGGCCTGGGAAATGCATCATAAAATAAAATTCCTTTCAGCCAAAAAACAAAAAAAAACCCATGAAGGAAATCACAGGTGGAGATTATTCCAGGCAGGGCAGGGAAAATAAGGAATGTAGGTCACAATATCAGATTTATCTGCACCCAAAATAACTCTCCCCACCCCAAAATAGAAACTGTGCTAAAGGGCTTAGGAGCACAAAATGCAACTTTCTTGGGAAAGGTGATTGAGGAAGAGAGGATGGAAAAGGACATTTTCCCAACAGAAGTGGTGTTATTAAGGTTGGTTTTGGACAAAAATGAGGTGAATTTACTCCAAAATATTCCCTTTTATCCCGCTCCCCTTTTATTTTACAGCCCTGAGCCCACCAACACCTGTTCCATTTTACACACTAAACCTGCCCCACGTGCCCTGAACACGCAGAGCAAGCTAAAAATAGCCTTTATTTATTATTTTGACTCCCCTTTGCTCGCTTCAAAGCTGCATTTTGGTTTGGAGTGGGGCCGGGTGCTGATGTCAGGGAGTTGTTTTGACCAATAATTCACAGCAGAGCCAGAGAAAACAAAAACCATCTTAAAATTGAGCCTGAATTTAAAATTTTGGTGCAGAACCAGACATTATTTTGCCTCTGCATCAAGCTCATTTATTAAATAACAGCAGAAGCCACGTGGAGCAGCTGGATTATATTTTTTTTCCTAAATCCCTGTGTTTTGGAGCACTTCCCCCGCAGTCATTCCTTGTGTTTACAAAGCCAGAAAAAGAAAAGGGAAAAAAAAAAAAAAGCTGGGGATTAAATGTGGGTTTTTTTTTTTTCCTAACTCCTGGGTTATTTTTATAGGAGTTACACAAGCCCCTGTCACACATCTGGATCCTGGCTCCTTCAGCATTCCCTGAGGAATCACAGAGGGGAAAAATGGCTGGAAAAGGAAGAGTTTGGGAGTTGAGGATGAATGGGTAGCACAGGCTGTGCTTTTACACTAAAATTTGGGAGCAATTTATTCAAAGTACAAAGCACTCACTCCACACCCAGCCCCAATTCCGGCTGAATTCGCCGCCTGGAATTAAAGGGATTAAAGATTATTCCCCAAGCTGGGAAAACAGGGAAGTTTCCCTCTGTGGAATATGTGAAATGATCCTAAAATAATTAATTGCTCAGCGGAAAGGGCAGTGAGTTCCAGGGAGGAGCATCTCGACAAAGAAATGAACACAAATTGGGGTGGGAACAGTGAAAAAACAAAGCAAAATTCAAATAATTAAAAATATCGCTGAGGGTTTGCGGATTATCCAACATTTCCATGATTCCAAATGAAATTTTACGGGAAGCTTTGGCTTCCCAACGTGCCTGAAATCCCTCTTTTCTGCGTTGTGCCAGCTCTGCTTTCCCGGGGCAGATCGACAGCAAATTCCAGCAGGAGGGAAAAGGGCCGAAACGTGGGAAAAGGGGAGGATTTTTAAGGTCCTTCCAACCCAAACCGTTCCAGGATTCCAGGAAAGGAGGCTGGAGCCAGCTGGGGGTCGGGCTCTGCTCCCAGGGAACAAGAGGAAACCTCCTCAGGTTGTGCCAGAGGAGCTTTAGGGTGGATTTTAGGGAAAATTAGTCCATGGAAAAGGTGGCAGAGCTGCCCAGGGCAGCGCTGGAGTCCCCACTCCTGGAGGGATGTGGCACTTGGGGACAGGGCCAGTGCTGGCCTTGGGCTTCATCCTAAAGGTCTTTTCCAACCTGAGCAATTCCCTGATTTCCTGAAAAACACTTTGCTTGATGATCCAGTGGAATTTAGACCTGTCCCAAAGCCCTGAGAGCCGGGAAAGAATTCCCATTATCCCGTCCCCAGCAGGGACGCACAAACTGCAGAGCAAACAGCCCCTCTTTGCTCAGGAATGTTTGGTTTTTTTTTTCCCCTGGACAAGTCCAGCAGGAATTATAAAAACAGCCTGGAAGAGCACAGGACAGGGAATGGCAAAGGTGGGGCTTGATGCCCACAAAATTCAGTTTATTCAGAGATAAACGGCAGGGACTCGGCGTGAGGGAGAGAGGAACTTAAAGGACTTTTTAATTCGATAATTGGGAGTTTTCACCAGCACCTTCCACACTCAGCTCACTGACACAGACGTGGAGGAAGCAACAATCCCAACTTAATCCAGGAAAAATCCCTTGTACGACTCCATTCCCACTGACCAGCTTCCCTCTTTACTCACTTATCCACCTCCTTACTCCTTTTATGATGTCATTAATTTCATTAATGAAAGCACAGAACGAAATTAGGAAAAGCTCCTCCTCCCCCCTTCCCTGATGGAACTCGGGTCTCCCAACAAAACCCGGGATAAAGACCCGAATTCCCGGCGTGGTTTGGAGGGATCTACCCGGAATTAGGGCGCTGGGAAATGGTTAAACCCCGAAGCCCGGCTCCCTGAGGCAGCCGATTATTCCAAGAGCTGTGAAGGGAACTGGGAAGGAGCCACGGAACAGAGGGAATCTTGGCCAGGGAAAAACAGAGCTCCATTCTTGAGCAACACCTCGGTTTGCCCCCAAACTGAAGAGCAGCTCTTATCAGCAAGGCAGAAAAAGCAGCTTTATCTCTTCCAGGGGGGCCTCTGCTGAGCCCTCTCCACGTGCCAAGGAATAATTCCCTGCCCTCCAGGAGAAGGGAAAAACAACCAGCCCGCCACACAACCCTCCCTCGAGCTTGAATGGGGTTAAAAAAAATTCTTTCTGTAAGGGTAACAGCATAAAGAAATGGCAATAAAATGTTATAAATTCATTCAAACGCAGCTTTTCCCATCAGCAGATCCACAGCCACGCACGGGAGGTCCCCAAAGCGACAAATCCCAGCACAGAGGGGTTTTTTTTTTTTTTTAAAGGGATTATTTGGAATATTAAGCAACCCCCAGCCCAACACACGAGGAGGCTTTGCCAGGAACTGCTTCAACACACAACGAGTCACTGCAATCCCTGCTCTAAACCCTCCCAGCAGCTTGAATCGCCTGCGGAAAAAGAAGGAAAAGGAAGAATTCAAAGGTTCCATGGTGAAGCAGGACGAGCCACGAGCGTGCCAAGGAAGCGCCGTGTCCCGAGGGAAACGCTTCCCACCCCCGCCTGGAGCCTTGCCCGCCCCACTGCTCGCCCTGCACGCACTTTGGGGGGGATCTCAAGTTAAGCATCGCCCCCAAAACGCTGCGGATTTCAATGAAAGTTGATTATTTTTTGGAAGTCAGACCCGACAGCACCAACACAGGGCCCAGATTTTATCCCTGACTGTGCAACAACGAGGAGAAGTGGATTTAAAGCCCAGCTAAAGCAAAGAATTCCTCCAACCCTCATTTATTCAGCGACCTTGAGCGAGCTGTTTGCTGTTTCACTTCACCTTTCCACTCGAGGCTAAGCAAAACATCCTTTTCCAAGGATTTCCTGCACCGGGAATCCTCCCTGGATCACCTGGAAAACCTTAGCAGAGCCACAGAGAGAAGGGCTGGCTCCAGTTTTCACACAGGACAAACCTGAAAGGATTTTCCTCCAAGTAGCAGCAAAGTTGCTGGAAGAAAATTATTCCTGAGGGGTTTTGTTTGTTTTTTCTGACAGCAAACCCGTCCGACCTGTACCAAGCCCATCTCCTCACCACAGACTTTATGCAACCTCCCAAAACAAAGCTGAACACACCAAAAAACCACCTGGAAGCTGGGCCCGGGGAGGGTCTGTGTGCAAAAGGAAATTCTTTGCACTTCTCGGGCTTGCCAAGGGCCAAAATTGCCCTGCCTGAAGCAGCCACCGGAGCCAGGGGATTCCTGATGAAATCCAACCCCAAGGACAGCCCCAATCCCCTCCAGAGCAGCATTCAGGGGTCCTAAATGATCATTTGGGGGGGACACAAAATAAGTGTTGGGTACCCACAGCTCTAGGAGGGGGTAAAGATGCTCAGAGGGACCTCGAGTGTTTCAGACCCTCAGTCCCACGATGATTATTTAATATTTTCACAACAGGTTGTTGGTGGGATTAAAGCAACCCTTTATTCCAGCCTCTCCTTCCCCAGCTGTTTTTTCCCCCTCTGCTCCTTTACACCCCCTCCCTTCTCCAACCCGGAGTCACTTAAAAACCCAGGATGTTTTCCAAACGCTCCAAACCCACCAAACCACAGGGAAAAAAAAAAAAACCACACGGGAGGAGCAACCAACCCCCACACCGGCACTAAATGTGACTTTGCTCCGGGTTCTCCCGCATCACGGCAAAGCCACAGCAGCTCCCAAACCCACTCCCAATTATCAGCCAGCGGGAAAAAACCCCCGTGAGCCACACACAGACACGTCCCCAACGCCCCCAGCCCCGAGGGGAGCCCGGCTTTAAGGTCAGCACAGCAGCTGGAACAGCCAGTCCCGCGTTCACACCCGGCACAGAAGGTGGGACAGCTTTTACTGACCCTGCACAGGCACTTTCCAGCATTTTCCATCTGTCTTTTCGCAGCTCAAAGCCAAGCCGAGAGGCTCCTTCCAGCAGGGAAGTGGCTCCTGCCTCGCAGGTTTTTGCTCAGGGTGAGGTGGGAGAAGCAGGAGACACGGAGGGATTTGTGTTTATCACCCTCTGTGCCCTCGGCACAGAAACACCTTTTTGCCGTATTTTTGGGTTCACACCGATTTAAACAAACAAGAGAAAAATCACGTTTTTCATGTGGAGCCGCGCTTGGATCAGACCGGGGAGGGAAGAGGAGCCTGATGCGCCTGGCACGGACACCGAGAGACAGCGGGGCTGGCAGGGCAGGGGGCAAGGGGGGCAGTGGGACAGGCTGGAAAGGGGGCACGGCAGGGACAGCGTGGGAGCAGGGCTGGCTGGGGCCGGGATGGCAGGAAAGGCAGGGAAAACAGGGAAAGCAGGGGCTGGGAAGGCAAGGAAAGCAGGCGGGCAGGGAAGGCAGGGGAGAAGGCAGGGAAAACAGGGACGGCAGGTAGAAAGAGAAGGCAGGGAAAACAGGTAGAAAGGGCAGGGAAGAAGGCAGTGAAGGTAGAAAGAGAAGGCAGGGAAAACAGGTAGAAAGGGCAGGGAAGAAGGCAGTGAAGGTAGAAAGAGAAGGCAGGGAAAACAGGTAGAAAGGGCAGGGAAGAAGGCAGTGAAGGTAGAAAGAGAAGGCAGGGAAAACAGGTAGGGAAGGCAGAAAGAGAAGGCAAGGAAGAAGGCAGGGAGAACAGGTAGGGAAGGCAGGGAAGAAGGGAAGGAAAACAGGTAAGGGAGGCAGGGAAGAGCGGACGGCAGGCGGGGCAGGCAGTGAGCGCAGCCCGCAGCCCTCCCGCAGCCAGCCCGGCCCGGGCCTCCCGCGCGGTGCCGCAGCCCGGGGCGAACGTTGT
>VZRJ01007042.1:29524-53680 GCA_013397565.1 Ptilonorhynchus violaceus
CAGGCCGTGCCGTGCCGTGCCCCGGGCGGGGGCCGCGTCGCGGGGGCGGCTGCAGGGGGAAAATGGCCTCTCGCAGGATCACCCGGGAGACGTTCGAGGCCGTGGTGCAGGACAAAGTTAAGCGGTACCGCATGGAGCGCGGCGAGGGCGCGGAGGACTCCATCCATCATTTCAAAGGTGAGGAAAAGCGGGATGACGCGCCGGGGGGATGTGCCGGCCGCTCCTGGAGCATCGCCTGCCATTGACGCGCGTTTTTGCCTGGCGCTGGTGTTTTTCCACATCCGTTTTTATGGCAGAGGCGAACAGCTGGGGTGCGACTGACACCGTGCAAATTCTAAGCGGGGGGGGGGGAAAAAATGGAAATTCAGACAAAGGAATTCTGTTCAGGCGGCATCAGAGAGTGGGTCCGATTTCAGCGAGGTCTCCAGGGACGTTGCTGCAGGATGGAATTCTGTTGATGGCTGATAAGTTAAATAAATGTGGGAGCGCATTGGAAGGCTTTGGGTCTTTGTGTCTGGTGTTATTTTTGGAGAAGAAGCTCAAAGCAGGACATTGACCTCGTGAACACACACAAAACGTGATCCCCAAATTTATTTTATCTTCTAAATTTAAGATATAAAATGTCCAGGAAAACACTTGGATCGCATTCGCAGGAATGGACATTCATAGGAGGGTTTTAAAATCCGTTATTTTTAAAGTTGTGTGAGCCCTGAAGAAATAATTTATATTAAACACTTCATTTTTTGTCAGGCATTCTTTACTTTCTGAATTGAACTTCTGGAATTGGGGAATAGGGATCTTGGACACCTTAAAGACAGAAATACTAGAATTTCCTGCGGTGTTATTTTAGGTAGTTTGTAGAAAATTTGAGCTTCTGTCCAACTGTGGAATTCCTCCTGGAAACTCTGGTCTGGGTGACAAGATGGGGATTGGTCAAAGGTTGGAGTCGATGGTCTTGGAGGTCTTTTCCAACCTTCATTCTGTGAAGAGAAAGTTGAGGTTTTTGATGGTTTTTACATCTGAGGAACCCCAGTAGAAGATCAGTATCTTCTTGTGTGAAAAATGGGGTTTACAGCCGAATTTGTGCTCCTCACTCTACGTAGGGAAGCAAATGGGAATATCCTAAAATCAGAGATGGGAAATTTCAATATCTTGATTGTTTAAAGCTCTAAAAGTGTTCCCGGTTTTATTTTCCCAGCTCACTCCAGGCCCGTGCCCAGGCCCAGGTACAACGAGAGCTTCCACGACGACGGGAGGTTCCCCCACGACAACTCCCAGCACCCGCCCCACGAGGACTGGAGCGAGGATCCCCGGGAAGACTATCCCAGGGAGGACTATCCCGGCCCTTCCTACAGACCTGCCAGCCCTCTGCTCCGCAAGGAGAATTACTTCCACGAACAGTTCGGCCGCCCCGCGCCGCGGGAGCGGGAATTCGGCCGGGAGTACGGGCGTCCCGCCGCCCAAAACCGGGAATACGGACGTCCGGCCGCCCAAAACCGGGAATATGGGCACCCCGCTCCCCACAACCGGGAGTACGGGCACCAAAACCGGGAATACGGGCGGCCGACTTCCCACGAGAGGGACTATGGGGCACCCCACGAGCAGGACTACGGAGCGGCGGATTCCTGGGAAGCCGGCGGGCCGCACGAAGCCGATTTCGGCTCCTCGGATATTTTAGGGGACTTCAGGTCGCCGGGGCTCATGGAGGAGGAGTACGGCAGCGTGGAAAACCAGGAATACGACGTGGAGTTCGGCGCTCCGGATGGCGAGTTCCGGCCCCCGCTGCGGAGGGGCGGCGTGGGCAGGGGGAGGATGCTGAGGGGAAAACGCCTCACCAGGGGGGTGGTGAAGGCGAAGGTGTTCAAAGGGGAGATCAAAGCCCCCCTCAAGAAGTGGAACGTGAAGAAGCCGCAGCCGGGCCTCGATCCCAAGGCGCTGGATCAGCCCCTGGAAGCTGCGGAACGCCCCAACCAGAGGCCGGTGCCCGTGCAGCAGCGCCCCAACCCCAAGCTGCCCCCGCGCCCTCTGGCAGCCCAGAGACCCATCCTCAGGCTCCCCAAGCCTGCCCACGTGTTCAGGAACCTCAACTTCGACCTGGTGGATAAATCTGACATTTTCTCCACCTTCGGCATCGAGATCATCAAGTGGGCCGGGTTCCACGCCATCAAAAACGACGCCGAGTTCTCCCGGCTCTTCGGGGCCCTCTTCGAGCTGGAGACCGAAACCTGTGCCAAAATGTTGGCCTCTTTCAAGTGCTCCCTGAGGCCAGAACACAGAGATTACTGCTTCTTCACCATCAAGAGCTTGCAGCACGCCGCTCTGAAAACCCCCAAGGTGGACAACGAGTTCTTGAACATGCTCTTGGACAAGGGGGCCGTGAAAACCAAGAACTGCTTCTTTGAGATCATCAAACCCTTCGATAAATACATCATGAGGCTCCAGGACCGCCTGCTCAAGGGGGTCACCCCCCTGCTCATGGCCTGCAACGCCTACGAGCTGAGCATTAAAACCAACGGCTTTGGCAACCCCAGGGAAATGGCCAACGCTTTCGAGACCACCGTGTCTCTGTGTCGGAAATCTCTGGCCCTCCTGGGGCAGACCTTCGCCCTGGCCTCTGTTTTCAGGCAGGAGAAAATCCTGGAGGCCGTGGGGCTCCAGGAAATGGCTCCGGCGCCGACGTTGTTCCCGAATTTCGACGACTCGACGTTGTTCGGGAGGGAGTACATCGAGAACTTGAAGGCTTGGTTGGAGAAGAGCGGGTACCCCATCCAGATGAAAAAAGCGGAGCCAGAGTCCACGGAGCAGCTCAAACCGCCCTCCCCTGACACCAAAGGTAAAAGGGAACTGCTGTCAGATGCTTTGCAGGACGTGTTTTCTTGTTCGTTTTTATGGTTTCGTTAGGTCGGGAATTCCTAAGTGTGGGAATTCCAGGTGAATCCCTAGCAATGCTCTCTGCTGGAGTATTTTTGGGTGAAATCGTTTTTCCTCCCCTCTCTGGCACTTGCTTAGACCTTAAATCCAAGATTTCCACCTCATGCCCTTGGCTGCCCCTCCAGTTTCGCACCCGAAGGCACAGATGCCAGGACTAACCTAGAGCTGGCTTCATTACAGAGTAAATATTTGCATATATGCAAATTTGGAGATGTCACCACCACTGCTTTACTCAGATCCAGGTGGATTCCTTTGGAGATGTTTATATCCCACCACTGAGTTAGGCCAGTGATTCCTCCTCCCTAAACCATTCCTGCTCATGACTCTGCTCACCTGTTTATTCCTAATTGAGCTTCACATCCTCTCTCAGGGAGGTCCTGCAGCACTGGCACTGATAATTTGTCACTCAGCCCTTCAGAGCAGTCTTCAAATAAACTCATTTTGCACAAAATCCTTGTGGTGCATTAAGAAATTGCCTTTTTAAGGATGATTTAACCCGCCCGGGTTGGCCAAGAATAAGTTTTTTAGACCACGGTGTTTTTCATAATAAACTGGTGCAGAATCTCAGTTACAGTTTAGAGGTTTCCTTAATTTATTTTAGGATGCATTGGAAAAGTGTGGGTGCATTGGGAAGAGCATTTCCAGCAGGTGTCAGGGAGGGGATCCTGCCCCTCCACTCAGCCCCAAGGAGGCACCTCTGGAGTGTCCAGCTCTGGGCTCCACAGTTTCAGGAAGACCAGGAGCTCCTGGAGAGGGTCCAGTGGGGGCCACGGAGATGATTTGGGATCTGGAGCATGAGGAGGGACTGCGGGGCTGGGCTTGTTTTGTCTGGAGAAGGGAAGGCTGAGAGGGGATCCCATCAATCCATACAAATATTCCAAGAGGTGTCCAGAGGATGGTCCAGACTCTTCCCAGTGAAAGGACAAGGGATAATGGCCAAAAACTGAAACACAAGGAGTTCCACCTGCACAGGAGGAAGAATTTCCTTCCTGGAGCCTCCCTCTCTGGGGACACTGAAACCCCAGTTCCTGTGTCACCTGCTCCAGGTGACCCTGCCTGGACAGGAGGGTTGGATTTGGGGGATGTCCAGAGGTCCCTTCCCACCCCAACCATCCTGGCATTCTTTCCTGTTAATATATTGAAAAATTATAAATGTCAGCGTGTGAAAGAATTAAAAATACACCACCTTGATGCTCTGCTGATGATAATAAAATAATGAGTGGATTTGATTGGTTTTTATTTCTTCCCACAGCCCCCCAACGAGCTGACAGGAAAGTTGTGGACACCATTGAGCAGCTGGTGACCAGCATCGTGTCAGGAACTTTGTCTGCCAAAGACAGGAATGCTCAGAAGAACTGTCCTGAATATTGGTGGGTGTGTAGGAACTGGGCCTTGGAATGCTGCTCCCTGATGGAGATATTTGGAGTAGATGTAATTAAGTTCAGTGTTTCACTCAATGGAAGAGATCAAAGCCTATTGTATATTTAATCAGCTTTTTTGAAAATGCTTTTCCTGAGCTAATTATCCTGATATCCCTGGAAATTATCCTGGTGTTTGTGTTGTGTGGGGTAGACCCCGTTCCTTTTGATGTGCCAATAATGGCTGTTTGTCAATCCAAAGCCATTTGCATTTAGGAGGTGAGCAAATGTAGGTGATAGAAACATCCAGCAAGGCAACAGGATTTAGTGTTCCATCAATAACGTTGGAAAGGGAAAGCTGAGACATTTCCAAGTGTGCTGATCTTTTTTTATATGACAGCACCTCCTCATGTGTGAGCTGCAGCACTGCTGATTAATTACCCAAACGATTTGTGTCAAACCCCTCCATTATTTATTTGCTTGGCACACTTTTCCTTGCTGCTTCAGACGTGGAGTTGACTGGCATTCCAAGAAAAACCTGCTCGGGCTCACGGCTTGTGTAAACACCTGGAAAAAAAACCAGGTGGATTGCTGAATTTCTGTCTGAAAAACTGAGATTTTCCAGCTTAGCTTTCCTTTCTTTTCTATTCTTTTAGGTTCCTGTCTGACGAGGACAGTCTGGAGTACAAATATTACAGGCTGAGGCTGTCAGAGGTGCAGAGGAGGACCATGGGTGGGGAGGGCAGGACTCCAGAGGGAGCTGCCACGGAATCCATCAGGGCCATGCTCTACGCCAGGAGAGTGGCCAGCATTAAAAGAAGGCTCTTTAAAAGGAAAAAGCCGGGAATTCTCCCAGCCCGTGCCACCAGGGGAAGGAAGGTGAGGAGAGCAACCATAGGCACGCAGACTGTGCTGTCAGCTGGGACGGTGCTGAAGCACCCAGACAAACATCTTCCAGGTGCAATCCAGGCCAAGATTCCCCTGGCAGATTCCAGCCTGTCCCAGCAGAGCCCTGCCCTCGATGCCACCGAGGCCTCCCAGGGTGCCCCCAGCTCCGAGGCCTCTCTGCCAGCAGAGGGAAAGGCACATCCCGAGGATTTGTCAGCATCACCAGAGCTTTTCCCACCGTTGGCCTCTCAGTTTCCTGATGGTGAGTGAAGGTTCCAGGGTGAGATTGGAAATTTTAAATTATAGGAGAAGGAAAATAAAAAAAACCTTCTTGTCTAATTCAATTATAGACGAAAAGAATTTCTGCTGGAGATCCTGAAAACCATTAATTTTATTTTATACTTATTAAGTGGATAGTTCTCAACTGCAGTGACCTTTTCAGGTTCTGGGTGAAGCTAACAGAACATTCTGTTCCTTGCAGTGGATGCCAAAACCATGGAAACTGCAGAGAAACTTGCCAAGTTTGTTGCTCAGGTAGGACCAGAAATCGAGCAGTTCAGCATAGACAACAGTGCAGATAACCCAGACCTCTGGTGAGTAAATGCACATCTCCCTCTCTAAACTGATCACAAAGTGCTTCCTTTTCCTTTAATTGTTTGCTGAGATCTCTGTTTTTAGTGTGTTCAGGAACAGAGGATTTGGGGCAATTCTCCATGTTGTCTTCAGCACTTCCATTAATGGTGAATATCTGAAACATCTCAGAATAAACCACACTTCTCCCAAATGCCCACATGCACTCATTAAATACTGTGGGTATTTATTTCTTTTTGAGCCTAAATAATCAGCCTGAAACAGTCGATTTTCAAGATGATTCCACTGAATTCTTCCCAGCACAGATTGGGAAGTGCTGCTGAGGAAAATTTGCTGATTGTAGTAAGGGAATCCTCCAGTTCTCCCCAAACACCCCTGGAGCGAGCACTCAAAAATCAACCAGAGCTTGAGTTCTACTCTCTTCCTTCCTGCCAGCTACAGAAAACCTCTCTGTGATGTTATTTTTATATTTTTTCCCCCCTCCAGGTTTCTCCAGGATCAAAACAGCTCCGCTTTCAAGTTCTACCGAATGAAAGTTTACGAGTTGTGTCCCTCCATCAACTTCAGCGCCGTGCCCGAGGCAGCCGAGGCTGGAGAAAGTGCTAAAGCTGGAGACAGAACCCTGGAGATGTCCGAAGAGGAGGAGGAAGAGGAGGAAGAAGAAGAAGAGGAAGAAGACAACGAGGAGGAAGCCGAGTTTGAGGAGGAAACCCCCCAACCTTTGGAAGCAACGGAGCAGGCAGAGGAGGGGGAAGAGGAGGCCTTGGCAGCAGGTAGAAGGGTGGCAATCCTAGAGGAAGAGCTGGTTTCCAGAGCAGGAGAGGAGATGGCAGGAGGTGAAATGCAGCTCTGCAGCCCCTCTGACGGTGCTGTACCAAATCTGTCGACACAGGCCCCGGCCCCGGCCCCCGGCGCCCGATTCCCCCGCAAACGCATCAGCAGCAAGTCCCTGAAAGTTGGCATGATCCCTGCTTCCAAAAGGATCTGCCTCATTGAGGAACCAAAAGGTCAGTGGGGGCTTCAAAAAAAAAAAAAAAAAGATCGTTTGGAGGCATCAGGACAAAAATGCTGATTTTTCGGTGGTTTCGTTGCTGGTGGGTGGTGAAAAGAATTGAATTTCCTGAACACAAAATTCACTTGAAGTGTTCGTTAAACTGGCAAAGGAGAAGCTGAATAAATTATTTGTGTTACGGGGCAATAGCCAAGTTTGTATCAAACATCTCCCTCCAAATATTCTCTAAGAATATATTTAATTTTTGGTTTTAATTCTCATCTAATTGGTCTGATTTTTCTTTGCTGGTTCTGATTTTAGGTCCAGGCATTGAGTGAGGGTTGAACTTCACTTTTTGGAGTTCTCCTGGCTGTGCTTTGGAGTTCTGTACTAAAATGGTTTTGCTCTGCAGCTGAGTTTGGTCTCTGCTTTGCCTTGCAGTGCATGAACCTGTCAGGATTGCTTATGACAGACCCCGGGGCTGCCCTGTCACAAAGAAGAAGAAGGTAAAGAATTCTTCTGGTTTCCAGTTGTTTTCTCACAAGAGAAGCCCCAAAAATGAGTCCCTGCCATGAAATCCAACCAAACCTGAGGAACTTTATCCTGGAAAAACCTGGAGCGAACCTGAGCAGAGCTGTGGCTCTTCCTAAAAACCTGATTTTTTTAGATTTTTAACTGCCTGTGTCAAAATTCAACCTTTTTTTGATTCTTGACAAGCTGTGTGTTAATCTTCTATTTAAAAAAAAATTAAAGAAATGGGTGTTTTTCCTGCTTGGAAAATCTGTGGTAATTTTCCAAAATTGGTTATTTTATTTATTATTAAAAACAATAAGTATTTAAAATACAAAGGTGCATTATTTGCTATTTTAACAACGTAATGAAACAACTTGAGAAGCTGAAATAGATATTTTTTTTTAAGGAATTACCCTCAGAATGACTTTTTCCTGTGCAGCTCCTGAAGCAAAAGATATTTCTGCATCTCCAGAAATCCAAACAACTCCAGTTCATTGTGGCGTGGGGGTGGATTGGAGGCATTTTTCATCCATCATCTCCCCTGCCTTAACAACCCTCCTTTGTTTTTCTGCCTTTTTTTTTTTTTCCCCCCCTCCCCTTCCTCTCCTCTCCATAGAAACCAAAAGATTTGGAATTCTCCCACAAGAGACTGACACCCAGGAACGTGGGGTTCCAGATGCTGCAGAAGATGGGCTGGCAGGAGGGCCACGGCCTGGGCACCCGAGGGAAAGGCATCAGAGAGCCTGTCAAAGTGTATGTAAGGGGAAGTGCAGCTCTGGGATGCTCCCAGGCAGGGTTTGGAACACTCAGGATTATCCTCGGGATCTCCTGGTTATCCCATCGGTTATAAGCAGGATTCAGGAATGCCATAAACTGTCCTAGGTTTAGGCAACAAATTGGTTTTTTCCCCCTCTAATTTTGTGATTCGTTCCACGTGGAAAGAGGTAAGTTCCACGAGGTGAGTGTGCTTTTGTCTTTAAAATAGACTTTTAAAAGAAAAAATGTTTATTTTGTCACTTAAAGTTGCTGCATCCAGAGTCCAGCATGGAGAATGGATAGTAATTCCTTATGGAAAACACCTCCTTCATTCCCCTGCCTGAATAAGAAGCCAGAAATCTTCCTTCTTCCTTTATTTCCCCCTGAACCCACAGAACTTTCCAGTCCACACACGGAGCCTGTGGTTGAAATTTCCCTTCTCCAGGGATTTCTGTGCTCTCTTCGTGCCTTGGGCAGTTCCTGGACGTTTTAATTGGTTATTAAATTATTGAATCCTGGTTCTTTGCTTGCTTTTCCCAGTGGCCATGATTATATTTCTCTATTATTTCTATATTTCCTTCTCCAGCAGGACCAGGCAATGAGGAAGCAGCTCCCTCCACCTGTAGCTCTTGTGTTCAGCCCCGGGGCTTTCACCTCCAAACCTGTTGGGATCAAATCTAGCAGGAATTTGGGTTCTTTCTGTAGCTCCTGGCTCAGGTTTTGTAGGGATTCAGGAGTTAATTAATGGGGTCTGGTCACAGCCCACCACATTTTATAGGTTTCTGGCCATCCTGAAGAGCTGCATTTTTAATATGGAGAAATTGAGGTTTTTTTATATGGGAAAATAGGATTTTTAATATGGGAGAATTGAGATTTTTTTTTTTATATGGTAAACCAGGATTTTTTATATGGGAAATTAGAGGTTTTAATATGGGGAAATAAATTTTTTTCATATGGAAAATAGGATTTTTAATATGGGGAAAACAGGGGTTTAATATGGGGAAAATAGAGGTTTTAATGTGGGGAAATAGAGGTTTTAATGTGGGGAAATAGAGGTTTTAATATATGGAAAACCAGAGTTTTTCCAGCCTGAGGCCATTGGTCACTCTTGTAAAGAGAGGGAAGAACTTCCTGGACTTCCCACAAAACCTGGAGACCTTTCCTGTCCCGTGGAGAGAACTTTGTCCCTGGTTATTCCATGGTTTCACCTCTCCTTACTTCCCCATCAGAGGGACAATCTGAGTGAGGATGAGTAATTGGATAACCCCAATTCTCATGGAACAGAGCCCACCCTGGTCATTAAATAATGACCTCTAAACCTGGTGCATTCAGGCCCAGAATTTGTTACAAAAACAGGAATTTGAGGCCTTTTTTTGGTTAAAGATTGGCAGGTGTGGGGAGATTTTTATTTGTTACTGTGAAAGATGTTGAATTTCATGGTGGCTCCTCCTGGAAATGATGGATCCAGACATTTCCAGTGGAATTTTATGTTAATTTTGTGAGCTGTTCCCTGCCCTGAGAACTGATTGGGGGTGACCAGTTTTATGGCTCAGGAGATATTTAAACCCAACCCCACACTCAAAGGCAGGACATTGTTGTGGGGCAGCCCCTCCTCTGAGTAATTATCTCATGGTTTTAATCAGTTTTTTATTCTGAAAATCACCTGTGTATAATAATAATAATAATAATAATAATAATTTGACTGGCAGGGGCAGAGGTTTCATTCATCTTGGCTTTGTAATGTCCACACTCAGCCTGGAAAAAAAAGTGTTTGAATGATTTCTGTCTCTCCATTCCTGTGGGTCCCTGTCTCCATCCACTTCCAGAAAGTTGGTTTTGGTATTTTTAATGCCTGGTTTATTCTGTTGTCTCCTGTTGGGATGAGCAGATGAGTTAAGGGAATCTTCCCTGGAAAGGCAGGAGCTCTCCAGGGTTTTCTCTGTGGTGTTCAGCCTGTTCGGGCTGCTTGAAATTCCAGCGTTCACTCGGTGAAATTCCCTTTTATCCAGAGTTACAACAATCCAGGCTTTTTTTTGGCCACCTTTCCAGCAGAGCATCAATCCTGCCGTGGCTAAAATTAAAACTCCTGCCAGAATTCCATCGTTTTACCATCCCTGCTCCCTCAAACATCACGGGAGCGCTCCCTCCCGGTGGGAATGTGCATGAGGAGCGGGAGGTGGGGATTCGGAGCGACCTGGCGATTCCAGGCACCGAACCTTGGAGGCAGGAAGGGCGAGCCTGGAGCGGTGGCTGTGTTTGGAAGGTGTTTTTTTGGGGCACCTCGGGGTGTTTCTAACTGTCCATTTTGCTCCCTAGGGGTGCTACCTCTGCAGGGGAGGGCTTGGGTGTTGCAGGGGAAGAGAATAAAGAAGATGCATTTGACGTTTTCCGTCAGAGAATGATACAAATGTACAGGCAGAAAAGAGCAAGTAAATAGGTACGTGCTGGGGACACACCCCTGACATCCCAGGGCTTCCCATTTTTCCTTTCCCGAGCAATTCCTGCCGTTGCCATGAGTGTTTCTGGCTTCCTGAACGTTCTCCTGAAGTGCAGAGCTCCCCTGGAGCGCTGGGAAGTGCTGAGTTAGCCCAGCTCTTGCTTTCCAGGTTGGAAAAGAGGCTGGGACAAAGCTGCTGTGGGAAGGAGCTTCAGCTGAGGGGCCCAGGGTGAAGAGCCCTTGGCTCTGTGGGAGTGCAGCTCCAATACTGAGGCTTTTCCAATGTTTCCCGAGGTTCCAGTCAGCCCTGCGTGGGGCAGGCTGATGTGGGATGGCATCCTCTGAGGAAGAAGCAGCTGAAGTGCCTGTTCCCCTCTCTGGCTTTGGCCAAATCTGGTTTTGGGATGGGATTGCTCACCCCAAAAAAAAAAAGGAATAAGTGATTTGGAAGCTCTGACTGGTTCTGGTCCTTTCTCAAACCAAGAATCTTCTGCAATTCCCACCTTTTGCGAGGCAGTTCGGATTTTACAGATCCTGTAAAATCTCCTCCTGAGTTTTTCCTTTCCTCCATCCACCAAATTGAAACCTCCACCACTGTGTTAATTTTGGAGCCTAGACTTGGGAGTGGAGGATAAACAACTGAGTTATTCCCTAAACTCTTCCCTGAAAGCCTCAGCTCCGAAGGTTTTTTGGGTTGTCAAAGAGCAAACAGTTCCATTTTCAAGGGTGCTTTTTTTTTTGTTTTGACACAAATTTGCAGCTCTTCTCCAAGAAATTCTTGAATAATTCCTTCCCTTCCCCGAGGAGCTTTAAGTCATGAGCAGATGCAGTTCCTGTGTCTGCAGATGATGCTGAAGAAAACACTTGGAATTCAGCTGGAAGTGGATCATCAGTTTAGAGAGTAATTCCTATTAAACATTTGCTTTGCAGAAGTTCTTTGAGTGAACAATCCCAAGACAAAAAAAAACAAAAAAAACTTGTACTTTTAAGGGACTGTTGCAGAATTTACTGAAAGAGAAGCCTGGATTAATTAACCAAAAGTATTTCCTGCTTGGTGAAGCAGCTCTGAAGACGTGGAAGATTTAAAAGTGTTACCAAAATGAACATCCAAGCCCTGATCATTCCATCTTTTCCTCATTTTTGCATCACTGAGGGATGGCTGAGAGGGACAGGATTAAATATTGCACTTTCCAGTGCTCTCTCCATCATTACCTGTCCAAACCCAGTCCCAAGCCTTCACTTGGATGTTCCAAACGTGCTTCACTGGAGATCTCTTTAAAATTTTTGCTGACCAGCAGCCAAAAATCTGCAAGAAAATTGTTCTTTAGTCACCAACTCGCCCCTTCCTGCTTTTCAAACAGCAAAATGAAACTCTTTTTTTTTTTTCTCCGTGAAAAATTGTTTTAGTCCATAGCAACAAATTTTCCTTGCTTGCAGCAGCCACTTTGGGTTGATGAATGCCAAGGTTTTTGGTTTTTTTTTTTTCCCTTTGCTGTCTTTGAAACCCTGAGAAACAAAATTGTGGTGTTGGGTAATTCCCTCCTCGCTCAGCTGGAGCTGCCTCGAGGCACAAAACCCCACGAGGGCAGGAACAGGAACACAAAATGTTGGTTTTTTTCTGTGTTTTCACCTTTCCAGTGCAAGGAGCTTGAAGCAGCAAGGCCAGAAATTACAAATGTGGGTGTCAAAATTTAAGGACATTTGAGCCCAGCCCTTTCTCCCTGCATTTCCTTGGAAATCCTTAAAAGTTTTGGAGCATGGGCTGCTTGGAAGAGCATCAATCCCAGTGTTTGGCAGGGGATGCTGAGCCAAAACTCCTTTTTGGGGGTGTTTTTCACTGCTCCTCCTTTCTTTCCTGGGCCTCAGCAGCAGCACCGTGGAAAACTTGAGCTTTTCCAGGAGATCTCTGGGTTGGGATAACTGGAACCAGCGTTGGCCTCTGATTTATCCCTCAGACCCGCCCCCAATGAGTTTGGCTTCCCAAGTTTGATTTCCCTGCACCATTCCACTTCCCCTCTTCTTTCCCATTCCGTTTTGGAAGGCTCCTCGATTCCCAGGGGAGTTTGGATTGAAATCCCCTCTCCCACAGCAGCAGCCCTTGGAGCTGCTCTGGTTTCACCCCGACTTTAAGGGGCACCTTTTGGGGTGCATTCGCTGCTCCCCAGGCTGGGGGAAGTGCTGATAACCCACGGAAAACGGTTCCATTTTGAGTTTTAAACTATTTTGAGATTAAAAATGACCAGTGGGGACCCCCAGTCGTGGCTGGCTGGACCTGCCCTGCCTTTCCTTGTGCCAAAGCTCCCTCGTGGCCACTCCCAGCACCAAGATCCCAGCCTTGCTCACCCTTTGCCCACCCCACTCCCATTTCCCCCCCCTCCCAGGAATTCCCCCCCTGGTGCATTTGGGGCTCTCCTGCCTTTTGCAGGCAGCTTTTTTGCCACTTTGCCAATGCCTTGTAAAGATGTGAAAACGTTTTGTTTGTGCAGCCGGAGGTTTTTTTACAAACTTTTTTTTTTTTCTTCTTCTTTTTTTTTGTTTTTTTTTGTCATTTTAGTTCCAGGCTCTCTTCCATGAAGACTGCAAGCTTCAGTGACCCTTTTAAGTAACTTCAGTGGTGTGTCTGCTGTCTTTTGGTTGGGTTTTGCCATTAATCCTGTAGAGAATGTGCTCGTTTCTGTCCCGTGCAGATGCAGCAGTGCTGAGCTAGTGGCAATGGCTTTATGTTATGGAAAAAAAAAAAAAAAAACACACAAAAAAAAAAAAACCAAAAAAACCCCAAAACAAAACAAAAAAACTGACATTTTTCCCTTTAGTGTAAGTAAACCTTTGTTAGCATTGTTAAATCTTTGGATAGCTGCAATAAATGTAGAGCTGAACGAGTTCTGGTTTCGATGTTTTTTGCTTGTGAGTTTGGCCATTTGTAAGAGATATGCATATTTTTTATTTTTATTTTTCCTTTCTTTTCGGCGCTGCCCGGTGGAATTGGGATTCTGCAGTGTAAAAAAAAGGCAAAAAAAAAGCAGGATTTTGGGGTGTGTGAGGGGAGGGAGCTCCCTGTGCTGCTGGATGTCTCCGTGGAGAGCCCGCTCTGTCGCTCCTTGGTTCCTTTGCCATGTGGATTTTGGTGCATTAAATCCCTCCCCACGGTGTCCCTGAGCCCCAGAGTCGTTCCCATTGCCCATGGAATGAGTTGTCTCCCTGATCTCCTTGCTGTTCTCACTTTGAAACAGCAAAGCTTTTCTCTTTTCCATGCCTCTGTGCTTTGCTGTTGCCTTTAAATCCAAATTTATTTTTTATTTGAGGCAGGAGGTGAAGGGGGGAAATGGCAGGGAACTGAAATTGAACCCTTTAACCTCCTGGGGGTGCAGGGGGAGAACCCCTTGGCCTTGCTTTGGGACTGCCAGCCAGGAAAAGCTTTCCAGAGCCAAGCCCAAGCCCTGGCCACTCCTCTCTCCTCCTTTTCCTTGAAAAAAATGGATGCTGTGGAAGGCCCTGGTGTAGAAGAAAGGACATTTGCTCTCGTTGGAGAGAAATGAGATCCCCATTTTGGGGGAGGTGCCCTAAAACTACAGTCAGTAATTCCATGTTTGCAGTCACTGTGTTGGACTCATGGAGATGTTTTCTTTTTTTTTTTTGTTGCCTTCAAAGCTTTTTTTTTTCCAGTGTGAAATAAATGTTTCCTATTTATTTTGGGGTGGTTTCTTTTTGTTTAGAAGACACTACAGCATCCTTAGTGTGAAGCCTTAGTCTGTGCTGAGATGTGACTTCTCAAAATCAGTGTACAGTGGTTTTCTTTTTTCTATTGATATTCCACTCTGCTTTAAAGTTAATGGTGCCCAAAGCAAGTCTGGACTCAGAAATTCCAATATCCTTCTTTTGGGTTGTTTTCTAGCCTGCGACAGGTACATTTTCTAATTAAAAAAAAAATGACTGCCTGAAAGTCCTGACACCACCTCGAATCCTGCATATCTCATATCTGAGTGGCCAACCACAACCAGACTGTAGATTTGAGCCATAATTGAACACCTGAAAATGAGAAATGTGCTCAAAAAGAACCTGTAGGGTCCTTCTGAAATCCATCCTTTGTTTTTTTCCTTTTTTTTTTCTTTTTGTGAACCTTGTGAAGTAGGAGACTTGCTGGATTGCAGCAAGGGTGGAAACTGTTTGCATTCTCTGTGGGCAATAAAGTTACTGCTGTTGAAGGAATTCCTGCGTCCTCTTCAGCTTCAGGGGATCCTGGAATGGTTTGGGTGGGAAGGGACCCCAAAGCCCACCCAGTGCCACCTCCCGCGATCCCAGGCTGCTCCAACCCGGCCTTGGGCACTTCCAGGGATGGGGCAGCCACAGCTGCTCTGGGAATTCCGTGCCAGCCCCTCCCCATCTTCACAGGGAGGAATTCCTGCCCAATATCCCACCTCACCCTGCCTTGTGGCAGTGGGAAGCCATTCCCTGTGTCCTGGCGCTCCAGGCCCTTGGAAATCGTCTCTGTCCCTGTCTTGGGGTCTGTATCCCTGACCTGGGGTCCCTCTCCCTTTCCTAGATCCCTGTCCCTGGATCCCCGTCGCTTCCCAGGGTTCCTGTCCCTGTCCTGGGGTCCCTGTCTGTGCCCAAGGTCCCTGTCCTTGTCCTGGAACCCCGTCCCTGTCCAGGCTCCGTGTCCATGTCCCTGTCCTGGGGTCCCTGTCCCGGGTCCGTGTCCATGTCCCTGTCCTGGGGTCCCTGTCCCTGTCCTGGGGTCCCTGTCCAGGTGTCCCTGTCCGGGTGTCCTTGTCCCGGTGTCCCTGCCCTGGTCCCCATTCCGTGTCCCCTTCCCGTGTCCCTATCCCGTGCCCGAGGTCCCTGTCCTTGTCCTGGGGTCCCTGTCCAGGCTCCGTGTCCATGTCCCTGTCCTGGGGTCCCTGTCCCGGGTCCCTGTCCCTGTCCCGGGGTCCCTGTCCCGGTCCCGGTCCCCGCTCCCCGCGCTCCCCACGTGCCCCGCCGGCCGGCGCCACGTGCTCCTTCTGTCACGTGCCACGTGCCCCTGTCACGTGCCCAACGCCACGTGCCGCCCCCTTCTGTCACGTGCCCGCGGTCGCCCCTCAGGCGGCGCCGCCATGTTAGGGGGGGCACGCTCTGAGGGCCGGGCTGGGAATTGTTTCCCAACATTTCCGAATTCCGGGATTACGCGCGTTCATAAACCTCGTAATGCCCGCAGAAAGGCTCCTCGCGTGAGTATTAAGGCTTTAAAAGGGCTTCCAGCCTCTTCTCCTGCGTGTTTTAAAGCACCAGGTTTACTTTTCTTACAGTTTTTTAATAAAAATTTTAAATATCAAACTGTATTCCTGAGCGTCATCATCTGAAACAAAATCCTTTTTGGCTCCTGGGCCAAAGTCTTCAGTTGAGCACCAACCAAAAGCTCCTCCGGTTTAGTCTGATGGCGAAGCAATTAAAATTAATTATATATAAAATAACATCATTACGTACATGAAGCCCCAGATTCTACTGGGTTTTGTAGCACTGAAGGAAAGAGCTGACATTCCAAGGTGCCAAATTATTCCAAAGGAAATGCCTGTCATGGCTTGCTTGTCCTGGGAGAACGAAACCACAACTCCAAACAATAAAGTTTTAGGATGAACTTTTCTTAATACTGTGAGTAACACAGAAAAACAACACAAAGCGTATCAAAAGTCTACATGGCAAAAATACCAATGATCAAGGCGCCATGAGTAGGTAATTCCCATGTTTTTTAAAACATTGGAATGTCAGGACATTGGCTTCCCCCGTGCCCCCGTTTCCGTGGCACTTTGAGGTTTTATTTGTGGTTATTTTGGGTGGGTTTGGCGTGTCCTGAAATTTATGGAACATTTGTCCCTTTGGGTGACAAAAGCACTGAAATTCAGTGTCCGCCAGGAGAGCTGAAACGGCGCCGGTGGCTCTGAGGGCGCTCCCAAAGGTCTGACTTTTCAGTCATCGTTTTTGGGAATATAATTGGAGGGAAAAGAGGAAAATACCGTGGTTTTCAGTAAGAGTTAAAGGGATTGGAAGAGGAATTAATGGTGTGTGTCCAGAGTGGAGGAGGATTGGTTAAACACTGACCATCACACTTGGGCTCTGTTTATGTTGTCAGAAACTCCTCATTATCTAAGTTGTTGCCATTTATTCCATAGAATTGTAGAATGCTGGGATAATTTAGGTTGGAAGGACCTTAAACCCCATCCAGTTCCACCCTTTCCACGGGCAGCAACACCTTCCACTATCCCAGGTTGCTCCAAGCCCTGTCCAGCCTGGCCTTGGACACTTCCAGGGATGGTCAGTTGATTTTGAACAAAATCATATTTAATACCCTCTTAGGAATGTCTTTGTTTTATTTTCTTTGTAGCAACAGGGGAGTATTTTTAGTGTGGGAGACTTTTGACTGAAGATCCTGGTGCTGTAAATATGAATTTAGTTGTTCTAATTAACTTCAGCCTCTGGATTATCCTTTTTGGTAGCAAATAATTTGCTTGTGTGTCACCAATATCAAATTTATATTGGTAACATATTTGTACTAGTGTTTATAATCAGCTCAGCAAAGATAAGTGGATATAAGTGAATATTTATCAGGGAATGCACCTTTTTTCTATCCCTTGGTGAAACACAAAAGCAATTCCGTTGTTATGTTTTATTTCTAGTGCGTTGATTTCTTTGCCCGGAGGATTGAGTATCAAACTTGTGCCTTGCCTTAAGTTTTGCAGAGTTTGTCAGAGATCCCCCTCTAATGGATAATTCTGTAAATCCAATCGGGAACAGGCTGGAGAGAGGCTCAAACCACGCCGGGATTGCCGCAATCACAGCCATTAAATAAACCAACCCACCATGTCCTGCTTCCAGGAACAGGTAATGCTTTTATTTTAGGAAAAGATACTCTACATTTTTATGTATTTTGTTCCACAGGTTTGGTTGGGTTTTTTTCCCCTGAGACTTCAAAAAAGTCCAAGGATTCATCAGCTTTGTTTGAAGTTTTGCATTCAGAAGTTGGCTTTTAATATTTCCAGCCGAGTTACATTAAATGTGTTTGGCTTGTTGGACATTAAAAGAGTCTCTTTAGAAACTTTCCATATCAAAGGAGAGTTGACATAATAATATTTGCAAATTCAGGGATTGTTTGAGGTACTTACTTTTCCCCCTTGAAAAATTTAAAAAAAAATAAATCATTGCTTGTCTCTCATTGAAAGAAAAATAAGAATTGCTTTGAAGAATTTCAGAAATTCCCTACGCCCAGGAACGTCTCCTAAATCGATCCCATTTCGGCGTGAATTACCAGGCTAAAATGTTCTGCTCTGTTTAAACAGGTTTATCTTTAGAAATACATTTCATTTTTATGCAGATGATGGAGATTTGCATAAAGCTTTTCAGCCGTGCCGGGGAGATTCGGAGTGGAGCAGCTGCAGCTGTTCCTGCCCCCGGGAATGTCTCCAGGTGCCTTTGGAAAAGGTACAACTTCTGTCCCCGCAGATGGGAAGTGATTCCTGGGATATTTTGCCTCAGGGCCTTGCCTCTTCCCTGTTGTTCTTTTGGCTTTTAAATAGGCTGCAAATGTCTCATAATTCTTCTGCAATTGTGTATTTGTTCATAACACAAAATCTCTCTTTTCTGTACGAGAATTTGTGTGTCAAAATATACCTGAAACACCCTTTCATGTTCATTAAAAATTAGGGAAGAAACTCCATCATTTTACATGTGGAAAACCAGGTTTTTATCACCCTCTTGCCCTACAAGATTTTTAGTTTACTGCTGTTTTCAAGAAACACCACAAAACCTTACAATCCATATTAGAAATACATAGAATACCCCCAATTAGAATTCAAATTAAAAAATAACAGTTTAAAATCTCACCCTGTTGTAAAAGAGCTCCCTCTGCTCCCTCTCCCAAGGGGTGCAGCTCCCAGTTTCCCAGAGCTGCTGGGATGGGTCTGCTCTGCTGGGAAACCACGCTGCTCACACCAGGTAAATAAAAAGCTGGATAATTTCTTACCTATATTTTCATCTGTTTGGGTATTTTGGGTGGTTTTTGCTCTCTTATTTTTCTTTTAGGACTTTAATTCCAAGTGTGAAATACAGGGGTGCTTCCAGCTGCTTCAGTGGAGGTATGTGAATGTTTGTTTTAACTCCCAGCTGCTCTGGAATTCTGTGATTCTACAAACCCACAGAATTAAAATCGTGTTAATTATTACTTTTGAACTAAGTCCCCAAAAAACCCTGTTACTGCTTCGTGCTCTTAACCCTCTCGATCCAAATCTGAATAAAAGCACTGAAAATGAAACTCTCACTCCCAAGGGGTGGATAAATGTGACCTAATCAATAAATATTAACTTTGGGGAGTTGTTGGTGTCCCTGCCCCACCCTCAGTGCAGAAATCACCCAATTTATCACGTCCTATCAGATCTGTCACTGCTTTAGGCTGCAGATACGTGACACATTTTCAACAACACGCTTGAAAAAGAAGATTATTTGTTACCAGCCACTTAAAATGACATTTATTATTTCGAGTGGGACTGGGAAATTAATTATTTTAATGTGGAATTGCAGATGTGTGATCAGGTATTCCTATGTTGTGACTCCGTAATGAGTTGCAAGATAAATTGCTTTATTTGTGACACACGATGTATCTCTTACCTCCACTTTAAAGTCAGACTTGTCTTTAGTCTTGCATAATTTAGGCTTAATTAGGCAATCAGTGGGACAGTTGGGGAACCTTCCCAGAGCTGAGATGAGCATTGTACAGACATCAAAGTGCTGCTGTGAAGAGATGTCAGTCACTAAGTGAGGAGTTGAGGCACACAAAGGTGAATTGATTTATGCACGTGAGGCAAAATCAGGTTAAAATCTGGAAGCCTTCAAACTTTTAGTCCTGTGTTCATTCTGTTCCACATCAGTGAGATCCCACCTAGGGATCTCTGGGATTTCTTTGTCTTTATCCCTTACCAGGGTTGAATTAAATTTTTAATTTGGTGGAATATGGTTTAGGTTCTTTAAGTTTAAATCCTCCGTTTTCTTACTTTAAAAAAAAAATCATAATTTCAGAAAACAGGGAGAAAATGTCTCTTTGCCCTTGGAAACAACGTGCACCTGGAATGTGTTCCTCTGGCACGGTGTGGAAGTTTAATGGGAGCAGAATTCCAGCCAAGGAATCTCATGGAGGAACAGCAATATTTAATGTGATGGATTTTATGTTGGCCTCTCAGCAGAGAAATCCAAAGGGAAGGAATTCCTTCTCCCAGGGGCCCACTCTGCCCTTTATCCTCAAGGAAAGGGAGCAAAGCAAATGTTATTATTGGCACAGCAATTAAGGATAACGAAGTGGGAGATGAGGATCTGCAGTCCCACCTCCTGAGGAGGCAGCAGCCAGGGAGAGGATCTTCATTTAAGGCTGGATTTGCTCCCATCCTCTTGTTGGCTTGGAGCTTCCACAAGGGTCATTCATCTCTTGGGAGAGCAGAGAAACTCAAAAACCAGAGAGATGTGTCACCACTCACTCCTTTTAAAAGCCAAATTCCTTCTCTGGGTCCCTTTTTTTTACGTGATCAAACTGCAAGTATATAAATTCCTTTCCAAAATGGACACTGATCCACTTTTATGTAATGTTGGGCTTGCCCAATTAGAGAAATTAATCCTTCAGCAGCTAATAATATTCAGCATTTAGTGCTTTCACCTTCAGACTTTCTGCTTAATCTACGAATAGCAACTAATTAAGTCTCCCCGTGCCCCCAGAGGCTGCTGCTATCCTCATTTTACAGGGCAGGTTAAATTACTTGTCACTGGCCAGAGCAGGATTGGTGTCAGATCTGCTGCTTTGTTAGCAGCTCCTGACTCATCTCCCTGTATTTGCTCTGTTTTCTTCTCTTTTCCCCTTTATTTGGGCTTTCAAAACACTTCCCACGCGTTTCTTTCCCTAATGTGTTTTTTGTGACCTTTTTACATCTTCCTCTGTCCAGAAATGTCGTGAATCAGCTTTAAAACCCCTGCATTTATTTCTGAAGTGTGGCCACTTTGCAGCTCCTTTTGTTAGAGGAGAAAAGCTGAAAGTTCAGCAATTTTTCTGAGCCACTTTTTCCTTCATTTTCAAATAAATGTTCCCTTTTCTTGTTTGGAGAACACCCTGAGTTCTTGATCAGGAAAATTCCAGAACAAAAAAGGCTGTGCTGCCTCATTGTCCCGTGGCAGATGTGGATAAACTACAAGGTTGATGCTCTTCTAAACACAAACAGCTCATTTTTCTCCAGTTTTCAGAGAGCTGTGGAAGGAAAAACCTGCCTGGAAATGGATTTTTCCATGTGGAAGTCTGCACCAGCTGTTGCAAGACAGAATTCCAGGAATGTTCGGGAATGAGGATGATGACAGTGTAAATCCCTGGATGGGAGGGAAGACCAGGAACCCTTAAAACACAAATGGATTAAGCTTTTTTTACAAAAGTCACAGAATTTAGGTTGGAAAAGAGCTCCAAGACCACTGAGCCCAACCTTTTAAGAGACCACAGTCTCTTTTAGGATTTTTCCTCCTGGGATCACTGTTCCACTTCCTAACCTCAGGTTCTTGTGTGCAAATATCCCGGAAGGAAGGTGAGGAGTTGGCCTTGATCCCTGTGGATCCCTTCTGCCTCACCAGGATTCCCTGATCCTGTGATTCTCAGCCAGGTGTTGGACTTGCAGGAAGCAAATCCATGGATTACTGTGTCTCTACCACATGTTTGCACTTCCCAGGGAAGGATGTAAAGGTGGGAACGATCAGCCTGTCCAGGAAGGTGAAGCCACTGTACGGACAAGGGAATTACATCCCTTGGATCTCTGAAAATCGGGAGCTGCTGGCACAGGACCTGAGCTCCACTTCTTCCCTCACACTTGGGGAGGGAGCCTAGGTCCTTCAGAATTCCTTTCCCTATATTCCCACTCCTTATATGCAAAGGGCCACATGGAAATTAATGCTGCTGGTGAACGTGGGAAGGGATGGAAAATTGCCCCGCTCATCTTTGGGGACGCTTCACTCTCTTCCCACAGTGGCAGGAAGTGCAGATGGAATCTCAAACCCCATTTCAAAAAATCCTCACAAGGCTGCCGGTTCCTTGGTTTTAGTTCAGTTCCTGCTGATCCAATTACCCTAATTTAAATGTGTCAAATAATTAGCTCCTGAGTGAAGTCGGAGATGAGGTGCCGTGAACAGGTCGATATTAAAGATACTGTGCCCTACTTTGAGTCTTTGTGGTGCAGTTGGAGTCCTTTTGTCATTGGTGGCCACGCTGCAGGAAGGACGGGGGACGTGGAGCATGGGAGGATGCTCCTGCCAGGATTTTTCCAAGTTTGGTCACCAATAAACCAGGAAAACACAACCCTTCCCCGTGGCTTCCCCTCAGCTCAGCTCTGGTGGTGCCAGAACTCTTCTGTGCTGGCAGCTGCTGCCCTGGTGTCACACAGAGCGTTGCCTCACACCTTGGTGTCCCACTGAGTGACCCCAAACACGGGGACAGCACCGGAGGGGACGCTGGGGACAAGGAATGGCACCTGGCTCAGGGAATCTCCCTTAAATCCAGCCCAGAACAGGGAGGAGGTGAAGGCTGGGAGCAGAGTGTGATGTCACTCGTGTTATCACTCGTGTTTATGGTGCTAGGATGGAGTTGTGGTAGGAATATTGCTGAATTATGGATGCTGCTTCCACCAGGGATTGTGAAATTACTGGTTTTGGTGCAAGTTCTGAAGGTATTGACCAACAGAGAAATGAACGTGCAGGATTCCTGGGAATAACAAAATCTCTCTTGGGAAGATTTCCTGGTAAAGTGTCAGAGAATCACAGAATCATTGAGGTTGGGAAAGATCTCTGGGATCATCGAGATCGTGCCCTGATCCCCACCCTGTCCCCAGCCCAGAGCACTGAGTGCCACATCCAGTCCTTCCTTGGACACCTCCAGGGATGGGGACTCCAAACCTCCCTGGGCAGCCCCTTCCAGTGCCTGACCACCTTTTCCATGAGGAAATTTCCTCCTGATGCCCAACCTGACCCTCTCCTGGGGTCCTGTTGTTCCCTGGGAGCAGAGCCCAACCCCCCCCAGCTGCCCCCTCCTGTCAGGAGTTGTGCAGAGCCAGAAGGTCCCTCCTGAGCCTCCTTTTCTCCAGGCTGAGCCCCTTTCCCAGCTCCCTCAGCTGCTCCTGGGGCTCCAGACCCTTCCCTGGACACATTCCAGTCCCACAATGTCCCTCTTGAAGTGAGTCCTGATAAGGCAGAGGCACAAAGGGGTTTGGGACCGTCCAGCAGCCCCATAACTGCACCACTGAGCCCCTTCCTGGGAAGCCCCATTGCAGAGCAGGAATGGAGTGAATGGAATCCGATGTTGCTGTTCCATCAGGATTTGAATGTCCTGGCAGGGGTGTCCAGGAGGAAACACAGGAACAGTTCCCTGCCAGAGCCAAACTCCAGGTTCTTTACTTGATCCTGATCCACTGGGATTTTGTCACAAGCACATTCAAATGGTGTCCACGAGCAGATCCCCATCCTTGTCCTTTTGTTGGAGACAGCAGGCTGGATGTAGCCTGGGCTTTGCCAATGGAGCAGAATGTGGGCAGTGCCCGGGAGCAGCTCCTGTTTGCCAAATCTCTCCAGCAAATCTGTTGGATATAACGCTGGACAGAGAAGAAATGGGAAGCTCCGTTCCTGGCCTGCACCTGGCTACAGGATTGAAACGTGTCCTGTTCCTGGGCTGACCTGTTCTGCTTCCCTGGGAGCTCCTTGCACCTCTGCTGGCTCATCCAAAAGCACTCTTGGATCCAGTTCCTTTCTTCCAGAGGATTTTATGGTTATGCTCAAGTCACACCATATCCTTTGATGATCTTTTCTTCCAGTGCAAAATGTGTTTTGTTCTCTTCTCCTGGCTCTTCCAGGAGCTCTCTCCAGTGGTTTGGAATCCTGTGGGCCTGGGCAGAGGGTTCTGAAGGGGCACGGGGTTTTGGGGAGTAGAGGGTTCCGGGGGGCAGAGGATTCCAGGGGTTGAAAGGTTCTGGAGGACAGAGGATTCCAGGGGTTAGAGGGTTCTGGGAGACAGAGGATTCCAGGGGTTAAAGGGTTCTGGGGGACAGAGAATTCCAGGGGTTAGAGGGTTCCAGGGGACAGAGAATTCCAGGAATTAGAGGGTTCCGGGGGATGGAGGGTTCATTCCTGCCCACTGATGGCAGCCAAGGGTGACATCAGCTCCTCTGGCCACAGTGGCACCCCCCGAGGGGACGATGGATAATGATTCCCTCCACTTCCAAGCCCCCACAGCCTCCCTTCCCCCAGGGCGTTTTCCCGTTTCCTAACAACGTATTCATGGTTTATTATTAATTTTTCACTTGGATAAATGGCTTCGTCAAGGAGAGAAGAACAAAGAGAGCCCTATCCCTGACAGCAGAGTCTGGACCAAGACTAAAGAAACAGAACCCTGGAACGGTTTGGGTTGGAAGGGACCTCAAAGCCCATCCATGGGCAGGGACACCTTCCACTATCCCAGGATGCTCCAGCTCTGCCTTGGACACTTCCAGCGATGGGGCAGCCACCGCTTCCCTGGGAATTCCATTGCAGTGCCTCCCTACCCTCCCAGCGAGGAATTCCTTCCCGGTATCCCCCCTAACCCTGCCCTGTGTCCGTGTGAATCGTTCCCTGGGCTGGGCAGGCAGCGCCCAGCGGAGCCGTGGGGCCACCGAGCCCCGGCG
>VZRJ01007042.1:62155-77469 GCA_013397565.1 Ptilonorhynchus violaceus
GGAGCACAGGAATAGGACTCATGGATGGACAGGGAGCACAGGAACAGGACTGTGGATGGACAGGAGCACAGGAATAGGGCTGTGGAGGGACAGGAGCACAGGAATAGGGCTGTGGATGGACGGGGAGCGCAGGAATAGGACTGTGGAGGGACAGGGAGCCCAGGAATAGGACTCATGGATGGACGGGGAGCACAGGAATAGGGCTGTGGAGGGACAGGAGCACAGGAATAGCTGCTGTGCACAAGGAATGCTCTCCAAGGGGGGTTTTCCATCAGGCAGCAGCATCACGTGGCCATGACTGGAAGCTCTGGAGCCTTCCAGGCTCCTCCGTGGCCTTCTCCCAACAGCCGGCGCCTGCTGCCAGAGGGATTTGCTCCAGCTCACCCCGTTATCTCCCCTGACAGGCAAAAAAACTCCATGTTCAGTGGTGAGAAATCCTTGCAAATGAGAAGCTCTGTGAATTCGGGACACAAGGAGCCCCTAAAGGTGCCTGGTTGTGTCTGTGCTGCATATGGGAAGTAACAGCTGGACTTTTCCATCGCTAGGGAATGAATCCCTGTGGAGGCAGCAGCCAAAAGGAGCCCCAGAGCAGCTGAGAGACACCTGAGGAGGAGCTGTTGGAGGAGGGACCCCTACTAACCCCACGGGCCTCTTCCCCTACTAACAAATGTCAACAACTAGGTAATGTCCTTCCTCTGTCCTTCCCAACACCAGCCCAGGATGTGGGCATGAAGGTGCAGAAAAATCAGTTTTTTCCTGTGGGCCCTGCATGTCAAAGATAAGTCATAATCCATGTAAAAATTAAAATGTTGGTGGAGCCTGGGGAATTTTGAATCCCACTCCAAAAAACGGAGTAAAACCAGGCAGAGAGGATGTGGAGACCCCCGTGCTGTCCCCTGGAACCAGGCTGGGAGCTGGGAGGTGGGAAGGAAGTAAAATATTCCCTGCCGAGTTTGGGGGATGGGCTGGGAGAGCACCGGGTGCGTTTGTCTTTGGATTGATGGGATGGGCTGTCCGTGGCAGCTGCCAGGGCTTGGAATGGGAAGGAAACACAGGAGCCTGGATTTTGGGAATCCACAAGGCAGGATTGTGCCTGTGCCTTGCAGCTGCCGGGGGGGGGTTGGGGGGTGTTCCCAGCACATCAGATTTCCCTGGATTTGGGTACAGAGCGCGTGCAGTGCCTTGGGTTTAACCGGAGCCAAAGGAAGCCCCGGAGCCCTGGTGCACCTGGACTGTTGTGTCATGGAAAACATTCCTTCCTGTCCCCTGGAAGGCTCGAGTTGCATCCTGATCCCTGAGCTGCAGCATCTCTGCTCAGCTCGGATATTCCTGGCTCCAAAGCCCCGGCAGTGCCGGGTTCAGGGCTGGCAGCAGCAGCAGCTGCACGGTGGGAGGTGAAGTGTTTCCTTGAATTCATGGAGGGATGGCTTTAATCCTGGGAGGTGAAGTGTTTCCTTGAATTCATGGAGGGATGGCTTTAATCCTGGCTGCAGGATGTGCTTCCCAGGGGTGAGGCAAGGGAGGAAGAGCTGTGCTGAGGGGAAGGTGCTTTTTGTGCTCACGTCCTGCCTCCATCCATCCATCCATCCATCCATCCATCCATCCATCCATCCCTCCCTCCATCCATCCCTCCATCCCTGCAGATATCCTATAAAATACGATTAATGCAACAGCCTGAAAATCCTGTTCCTGGTGGAGCTGCCGTGAGCTGAGCACTGAGGAGGGGTGGTGAAAAAAAAAGCTTCAAATCAGGCTAAAAATAATATAAACCCTGATCATAGCCCTGCCCTGGTGGCTGTGCTGTGGAGGACCACCAGGTGTGCCCCAAAAATGAGATTTTGGCGGCTCCTTTGTGCTTTTCCTGCAAATTTTGTGCCCGTCCTTGGGTGAATATAAAATCTAACCCGAGGGCAGAGCCTGGGATTGCTGGAATGCCCTTTGGAAGTGCCTCAGGTGTGCAGGAGAGGCCAAGCTCCAGAGGAAGGCACAAAGCTGTACCTGGGAGAAACAATTCCCGGGAATGACGGAGAGCTTGGGTTATCTAATGAGATAAGGGCATGGGGCAGTGGGGAGCTGCTGCTCCCTGCCCACAGCCTCAGTGAGGGGCTGCTTGGGGCTTGGCACCCCAAGGACACAGGGAATGGGAGCAGCTTCCCGGGACAGCGGGAAGGGGAGCAGCAGGAACGCTGCCGGTGGCGCGCCGCGAGCGGCAGGAAATCCTTCACTTCCCCCATCCCTCGGCTTCCCCCCTGCCCTGACATCCCTGTCCTCCTCTCCTGCAGGGAGCAGCCAATCTTCAGCACCAGGGCCCACGTTTTCCAGATCGACCCCGCCACCAAAAGGAACTGGATCCCTGCCAGCAAACACGCCCTGACCGTCTCCTACTTCTACGATGCCACCCGCAACGTGTACAGGATCATCAGCGTGGGGGGCACCAAGGTAGGGCTGCTGGCATCACAACGGCCCCACAGCAGCTTTTTCTCCCACAAAAGCAGCTTCTCCCCCACAAAAGCAGCTTCTCCCCCAGCCAGAATCTGTGCTGGTGTGGGTGGCTGTGGTGGTAAATCAGGCGCTTCCCAGCACGGGCGTTCCGGTGTCTTCCTGCAGGGAGTGGAAGGGGAAATGTCCCTGCCCCCTGTGCTTGGTGTGTTTGGTGACACTGCACTCCCTGCTCATCAAAAAGGTGCCCAAGGCTCTGCTGTTGTCCCTCCTTGCCCACTCTCTCCTCACACAAACGTTTTCTGGGAGCCTTTATCCTGTGCTAACCCCCCCTGCAGAGCCCGTGGAACAGCAGAGTCCCCGAGGTGAAGCCACTCTCCACCAAAGATGATTTACTCTCCCTAAATTTCTCCTGATAGGCATTTTCCTGGCTGGTTCCTGCAGCCCTCTGATGGCAGAGAGCATTCCCAGGCAGCTGATTTTGCTGCTCCCCTGCCCAGCAGAGAGGGTTGTGTAAGAGCTTGTCCTGAGTGCTGGTTAAGCCTTTTTTTTTTCCCCTTCCTTGCCACGAAAATGGAGAACACCAGAAAGCTGTTGAGGCCCCAGAGACAAACTGTCTCTCATCATCTTTTCCAGCAGTGGAGGAAGCTGGTGGTACTGAGGGTTTTTTTTTTCCTTTTTCAGTAGAAAAGATGATTAAGATTCGTTCGTGTCACGTAGTCAGACTTTTGGCCACCAGAAGCCTGAACTGTTGTTTTATAGATGAAACCCCAGATATTTCTACCCCTAATTCCCAGAGTTCACAGGGATTGTGGTGATCTAGTGAGGGGCATGGAAGGAAGTTGGAATTAGATGATCATTAAGGTCCTTTCCAACCCAAACCACTCTGTGATTCCCTGATTCCCTCATTGATCCCACACCAGGGCAGCAGCCTGGAATTTCCTGACTCCCACTGCCTCTCTCCACAGGCCATCATCAACAGCACCATCACCCCCAACATGACCTTCACAAAGACATCCCAGAAGTTTGGCCAATGGGCTGACAGCAGAGCCAACACCGTGTATGGGCTGGGCTTTGCTTCGGAGCAGCACCTCTCCCAGGTACTGCTGCAGGGATTCAGGCCTCTGGAAGCCTGGAGGGATCAGCCTCTGGAGGAACAGCCTTGGGAACCTGCTGGAATGCTGTTCCCACTGGGCTAAAATGTAATTCGAGGTGCAAAGATCCTAAAAAAGGCTTTAAAGTAATATTTGCAGGGTGCTTTCAGCATCAAAAATGGAGCTAAGTCTGCAGGCCTTATTCCTGTCATTGCTGGGTAGCTAAACCCACAGCCCTGAGTGCCAAATCCAGGGGCTATTCCCTGGATTTCATCGTTTAAGAGAAATTAAAAAGCATTTTGAATGAAACTGCAGAGAGAGGAGTAACCCAGGCATCAGCTGTGGTGGTTCCACATTTCAGCTCAGCCCCACGGTGACTTTTCCCCTCCCTTCCAGTTTGCAGAGAAGTTCCAGGAAGTGAAAGAAGCAGCTCGTTTGGCCAGGGAGAAGTCCCAGGATAAAACAGAGCTCACCAATCCTGCCCTGAGCATCACATCTCACCAGGTAATGCTTGGGAAGAGGGATGAGGAAAGGGAGAGACAAGGGACCCCTGTGGGGACCTCCTCGTGCTCTTGTCCCCCTCCCTCCCAGAGTCTGATTGCCAGACAGGTTGGACCTGAGGTCACATCAAACACATTAATTAGTCAATAATTGGTGCTTGAGTGGAGCTCCTGGGAAGGTTCCCACTCCTCCCTCTTTGCCAGTTAAACTGCTGAGCCCATTCCATATCTTACAAAGCCACTCAGGGGGTGTGGGCATTTCTTGTGGTGGTTGGATATTTTTTTTTTGGTGTTTTTTTTTTGGTTTGGTGTTTTTTTCTTGTGTCTCTTTTTGCCTTTCTTGCTGCTGGCTCTGCCTGGGCTCAGAGTGACAATGACAGCACCACGCAGTGCCCATCACCCAGCTGAAGCTCCCAGCGAGGCAAACATGGCATTCCCAGTCGTTTTTCTGCCTTTCCCGAGGCTGCAGGAGGTTCTTCTCCAAGACTTTGTGCGAAGTGATGGTGCTATCCATGAGTGTCCATGATTCCTGAGAGCTGGTGACTCAGGAGTGCTGGCCAGCCTTCTGTTCCTGGCACATTCCCACTGTGGAGGAGCAGCTGTGCTGGGAGAGCAGGAATCACCTCCCTTTAGGTAGAGCTGCATGTGACAGCCAGCCACTCCATTTTCCATCCCCAAGGAGAAGCCAGAAAGCTGGAGCCCGTCGCAGCTCATTCCCACATCATTCCACTGCTAATTCCTTGTGATTTTCCCAATCCCGCTCCAGCACCACCGGCATGGGAGCTGTGGAGAGCTCTGTGCTGCTCTTCCCCTTGCAGAAGCAGCTCAGTGTCCATGCTGAAGGTTCCCCTTCCCAGGAGTTTTGCTCCAGAGGTGCCCCTGCCCTCCCCAGAGCTGCTGGCAGCAGGAGGGGAGCAGTGGGATGGAGGACACGGCATTCCCTGGGCTGGGACAGATGGAGTGGCAGCAGCACAGGAGGAGGAGGGAGTGTGAACAATGCCTTGGCCTGCAGGGAAAAGAGGGAGAGGGGGAGGCAGTGGCTCTGGGAGGGACTGGGAATGTCGTGTGGGGTGCAAAAATGGGGGAAAATGTTGGGAAAACCTCCTAAGTGTTGGCTCCTGCTCGCTCTAAGCCCCACCCTAATGAGTGGCAGGTAAAGAAGGGAGTAGGGTATTCCTAACAGAACCAAGCTTTTGGAGTCTTTTACCTAAACCAGAGATTCCTGGCCGGCTGCAGCTCCATCTGCCATCTCCCCTGGCTCCTTTTCCAGAGGCTGGGAGCAGAGACTCCCCCTCTTGTCCTGTTACCCAGGTGCCACACAGGACACGCTCCTGTCCCGGTGCTGCAGTGGCCCCTTGCAGCTGAAGGGTGGGATCAGGGAACTGGCCCGAGGCTCTGCTCGTTCTCCTGACTGAAACTGCCCCAGTGTGAACCCCCTTCCCATTCCAGCCTGCTCCTTTCCGACTGGGAAGGCTGGGATGGGGTCAGAGCCCCGCCTGCAGTGACAGTGACACGTGGGGTGTCCCCTGCCGTGTGGGCCGGCACGCCTCGTGCTGCATTCCTGCCTTCCCCACCATCCCTGCTCCCCCTGTCCCAATCCCAGCTGCTCATTCCCAGTTCTGTGCATTAGCAGAGCCTCAAACACGAGTTTCATCCTTGAATAATTGATGGTGTTCCTGTTTGCAAGTGAGCAGAGAGCAGATCTGTCTCCTGAAATTAAATCAGGCCTCTCTCGTTTTCTGCCTCTGCACCACTTTCCTTATGCCTCACATTTTCTGGGCTGGGGAATTCCCAGAATAGCATCTCTTTCCTGTCCTCTCGTACCTTTTAGGGCCAATCCCCATCCCATTTAGCATCCCCATCCCAGGGTGTGTCCCTGTGGATTACGGAAGAGGCACAACAGCGTGGAGCATCTTCAGCTCTTCCCAGTTTCACACCAGGAGAGGAAACTTCTGCCCCTTCCTGCCTCAGTTTCTGAAGTGTGCAGGGATATGGAGCCACACAAGGATATACTTCAGGGCAGGGGCTGTTCCTTCTCCCACTCCTTTGGAAAATGGTGCCACAGTCACTGGGCAACAGCAGAGTTCCTCTCCCTGAGCAACACCATCCCAGATCCAATCCCTGGGATTTGGAGCTCTAATCTTTCCACTGCTCTGAGAACCAGCAAGAAAATCCCCTTAGGAATTCAGCAAACCCCTGAAAAAGCCACTTTGAGGTCTGGGCCCAGCCACGGGACTTGGGTGACAGGCTGTGACACCAATGGCATTTCCCAGGGGGAAGCTGAGGGCCGGAGAATTCCGTACATGGAGGCAGGAGGGGGGAGTGGCTGTTGGGTGGGAACTGTGAGCCCACCTGCACTGGGAACTGGTCCCACCTTCACTGGGATCTGATCTGTGTGAGCTCTGAGCCCTCCTCCCCTGGGATCTGGTCCCACCTGGCCTGGGATGTGACCTGTGTGAGCTCTGAGCCCTCCTCCCCTGGGATCTGGTCCCACCTGGCCTGGGATGTGACCTGTGTGAGCTCTGAGCCCTCCTCCCCTGGGATCACTGCCCCAGCACAGTGTGGAGACGGGGACAGGGAGGACGTGGCACTGCTGGAAGAACAGCACCAACCTCCCTGTCCAAGGAAGAGCTCCCAGAGTCATCCCTGTGCCAGGGCTGGTGCTGCTGAGCTGCACCTCAGGGTCTTGGCCACCTCTGTCCCGTGGACAGACCCAGCTCTCCCTGAGTCAGGACAGATCCAGGTTTGTCCCAGGAGTGCAGGGGCTGGGAACTCACCCCATGGACCCAGGCCCTGGTGGCCACAGAGCCAGGCCAGCCCTCACTGCTGGTGGTCACCACCTCTTCCTCATCCCCCAGGTACTTCCCAGCCCCATCATCAGCTCCAATGGGCCAGGAGAGGATAAACTGTTCCGGAGCCAAAGTGCAGATGTGGAGATAACAACGGAGAAGGAGAGGCTCAAGAAGATGCTCTCGGAAGGGTGAGGCTGCCACGAGTGCTCCTGACTCCCAGGCTCTCTCCTCTGGCAGCATTTGCTGCATCCCAAATGATTCTGAGCCCGTGCTGCTCCTTTAGGCCCCTGAGCAATGCCCCGTGTCCACTGCCCAAACCTTCCACTGGATTCATTTCCCTCCTTCCCAGCAGGAAGTGATTCCAGCTGGGATCTGCTGCTCAGGCAGCGTGGGAAGGAGGATGCTCTGTGCCTGCAGCGGGGATGAGCTGATGCCAGTTATCTACAGATCAGTAGTTTGTGATACCAGAAGATGTTCACACTTTTCCAGCTGGCCCGGGGCTGCATTTGTGTTAATTCCCCTGATGATTCCAGCAAAGTCCCTGCTGCTTCCTCCCTTTGTCTGTTCAGAAGGCTTGGGGCTGGATTCTGCCCTGTGGCTCCTGTCAAGCTCCCCAGCTGAACACTTGGAATATTTTTAAATCAAAAGCAACGTGTCCTTTGCTACCTTCTCCTGAGTCTGGGCTGGCAGGGCTTTACTCAAGGCAAACCCTGCTCTAAGGTGGATTTTTTAAATGGATTCACAACCCCACATTGCAAAACCCCTTTGTAGTACCTGGATCTCCCCACCCAATCAATCTCAGGGTGGGGTTTGTGCAGCTTCCAGGTTTGAAAATCAAACCTTATCCAGGGATAAAGGACAGAGGGGCAGATTCAGAGCTGGGAGAGCTGTTTCAACTTGGAAAGTTGAGCAGAAGAAAGTTGAGCTCTCTCTTTGGAAGAGCAGGAGCATCGCTTGGCTTGGTGAGGGGGAGGGGGAGGGAACAAACCTTCTCCCCTCTCCTGAACCTGTCCTGCTCCTTCCCGCAGCTCCGTGAGCGAGGTGCAGTGGGAAGCTGAGTTCTTCAGCCTGCAGGACAACAACACCAAGCTGGTGGCTGCTCTGCACGAGGCCAACGCCAACGTGGACCAGTGGAAGAAGCAGCTGACAGCCTACCAGGAGGAGACGGAATCCCTGCGCCAGAGGGTGAGGAAAACCCACCCCAGCTCCTGCCCTTTTCCCCCCTTTTCCCAGCAAATCCAGCATCCTGCACGAGCCCAGCGCCGAGGAACGAGGTGGTGGGATCAGCAGGGCCGGTTCCTGTGGATAAAAGGAGGAAACCGGAGTGCAAAGTCATGGAATTTCAGCTTCCCTTCGGGTTTTCTGGAAGGAATTCCCAGCTTCCAGCAAGATGAAGGCCCCGTGCCCCCCCCCAGCCATCAGGGCAGTGTGTGGCTGCTGGCAGGAAGGATGAAGGTTGCCCTGGCTGCTATAATTGGCTCCATCCGAGCCGCACCATCGTGGAACCGGCACAAACGGGCCCTTGTTCCTTGGAATAACGGGATCCTTTGACCTCCAGCACGGCACAGAGGTCACAGACCAACTGGGCAGAGGAGTGACAGTCACACGGGTGGGGTTGGTGGGAGGGGAGAAGCGTGGAGCGCTCGGGAAAGGCTTTTTTGGGATTTGGCTGGGAAAGGCCTCCGGAGCCCTGGAGAAGAAGGAGGAGGCACGGAGCCATTTCGCTTGGAGATGGCTCATTGAAGAGCCAGCAGGGATTTGGAGCAATTAACAGCTGTTTGCACTCGATGGCTGCTGTGGGGCCAGTGTGTGCAGGGAGCAGCCATCTCCCAGGATTCCCTGAGCCCGGTGCTAATTCCCGGTGCTGGAGCAGGGTGGAGAAAGAGCTGCATGGAACAGATTTTTGTGCTCTGCAGCAGGAGCCTGCCCTGGGTGTAGCAGAGACCTGTGGGTGGCTCTGTGACTGTCTGGGTCGGGCTGACTTGGCCCTGCCCCTGCTCTGTCCATGTTTTTGTGGCTGTTCCCACAGCTGGGAGCTGGGAGGGAGGATTTGGGGAGCCTTGGCTGAAGGGCAGCACTGGGGCCGTGGCAGAATCACAGGAGTAAGTGTGACACAGTGAAAACATCTCAATTATTGTCCCTAAATCAGAGCATTTGGGTTGATTGTGGCCACCATCCTGTGATCCTGACAGCTCACACCCATCACTGACGTGGATCCCGTGCAGCCAGCGCTGTCCTGCTCCTGGGAACACTGGGATTTGATCCCTGTCTGACTGAGGGTCCTCGTCACTGGAGGTGTTTGCAGAGCTCAGAGCAGGCCCAGCAAAAGCTGCTGCAGCCCTGCTGATGAGCTTTTAAAAATGAATCCTCTTCATGAATAATCCAAACCACCGAGCTGAATTTTTCAGGGCTGGGGAGTTGGCTTGGGCAAACCCTTCCAGCTGAGCTGCTGAGCTGCAGTCACTCCCTTGGCCTCGGGAATCTCTGCCCAGAGGTGTAAATGGAGCTGATCTTTGGGGCTGGAGGCTCAGGGGCTCGGTGTCAGCTTTGCTGGAAGTGCAAAACTCCTGGAGAAAGCAGAGGCAGAGCCTCTAAAGTGGCTTTTTAGCCACAAAGTGTTCCTGGCCCTGATCCAGGCGGAGCAGAAGGGATTTTTTCCTACCAGCCCCAGGTGGGAGCTGCTGTAACCCCGGATGGGTTTCCAGGGAAGCCAGAACATGGCAGAGAATTGGGTGATGAGGACCTGGGACATTCCTGCAGCCCTGAGGGAGCCTCCCCTTGCAGGTGGCAGAGCTGGAGTCGCAGGGGACTCAGGATTCCTCCAGCGAGAACAACAAGGAAGAGCTGAGCCAAACCCTGGAGGAGCTGGAGCTGCTGATCAAGGCTAAAGATGAGGTGAGGGTTTGATACCCCCCAGAGCAGAGCCAAGCTTTGGCTGGGCTGTCAATCACCCATTAGAGCTGCTCTGAGCTCAGGCCCCTCGTTGATTCCTTCCCCAGGGAGCAAAACTGAGGGACAGGGAAGTGCTGGGAGATTCCCATGGCCACAGCCTGGAGTGGAGAGGCTCAGAATCTTTCCAGATCTCTCTTACCCCTTCCCCTCTCGGCCATCTGCACTTGGCCCCTGGTGCCAGTTGCTCCTCCCTTGAATGAATGAATGATTTAAAGCAGAGTTTGAGTTCCAGAGGCTGTGGAGGAGGGGAGGGTCTCTGGGAGTTCCACATCCGTGGGCTGGCTGCTGGCCGGGGGCAGGGATTGGAGAGGGGAGCTGGTGTGGGGCTCCTGATCCTTGGAGGAGATCCCTGCCCCCTCCCCAGGCTGGGGCAGAGGTGGGCAGGGGCTGCCACCCCGCTCCAGCAGAAGGCTGGAAAGGGAGGTGTGAAAATCAGGAGCTGGCTGTGGTTACGGATCCTTGGAGCGAGGGAAGGGGCCCTGGCTGGGAGCTGGGAGCTGTTCCCGCTGGGAATGGGTGGATGTGACCCTGGGCTGTCCCTCCTCGTGCTCCAGGAGATCCAGATGCTGAAGAGCCAGAAGTGTGGCCGCTGGGAGGCCGAGGGGGAGCGCGAGGAGACGCTGCAGAAGCTGCAGGTAAAGGTGGCACATCCGGGGCTCAGAGCACGGGGATCCATCCCCGCTCCTCCCTGGAGCCACGGAGGGAATGCCGCGGAGCCGCCGTGCCTCTGGGTGCTGGGAACAGCTCCTTGCCCGTGTCTCTGCCTTCCCCCACCCTCCCTGCATCCCTCAGGGGCCAGCAGCAATCCCAGCCTTGCCATTCTCCCCTTGAGCGCTTCCAGCTGCCCCTGACGCGGGGCTGTGGTGGAATCCACGGTGTCCTCTCACCCTCCACCCTCGGAATTCCTGCTGGGGCTGGGCAGGGACACACATGGGGCAGGATGTGCCTCTCTGGGGCACTTACTCAGAGCTACTGAGCCCCACACGGGCTCCAGGCATCAAATCCCAGCAGCCCGGAGAGGATCCCTGTGAGGAGAGCTGCAGTCCCACACCTTGACACCCCCGGGAACGCGAGCTCACGCCAGGAATGCCCTGGCTCGGGATAGGGACATCCCTGGGGGGGGAAGGAGCTGGGGGGAGCCAGGCTGGGTGTGGGTGGGCTGTCCCTGGGTGGGAGTGGGGCTGTGTGGGGGCTATAAGGGCTGCCCACAGCCCCCCCCTCAGCGCGGGCCGTCCCCGGGCAGGAGCTGGAGGCGCGGAACGCGGAGCTGGAGCAGCGGCTGCGCCTGGCGGAGCAGACCCTGGCCGAGACCTTGGCCGAGAGGGACAAGATGCACAGCGAGGTCACCAAGGTGGCAGAGATCATGGATGTGAAGATCTTCGAGCTCGGCGAGCTCAGGCAGGGACTGGCCAAGCTGGTGGAGAGCAACTGAGCCCCGACCGAGCCCCCTCGGAGCGGGGGCAGCCGGAGCTGGGACCGCTCCCCGAGAGCTCCCGTGCCCACGGAGCGGCCTCGGCGCCTCTCCGGGCAGGATTTGCCACCCCACCAGCAGCTGCCTGGACAGAGTGGGCACCAGACCAGCCACTCACTGCCCAGCGAGCCCCCAGAGCAGGGCAGAGAGGACCTGAGCTCCTGAACCCTCTCCGGGGAGAACCTGAGCTCCCAAATCCACTCCAGGGAGAACCTGAGCTCCCGAATCCTCTCCAGGGAGCACCTGAAGCCCCAGCCAGACCTCTCTGGCCCCTGCCATGGCCGTGGCATGGCCCAGAGCTGGCAGCTGTGCCCGTGCTGCCTTCCCACCTCCCACACTCCAAGGTTTTTACGTTTTCTAAGGGAAGGGGCTGAGCAGCCTTGGTGGTTTGTTTTTTTCTCCGTAGTTTTTTAGGAAACCACTTGCCTTTTGCAAAGAAGCTGCCTGTTTCGCCCCACCTAGGGAAGGAGGAGGAGTTCTAGCACACCCAGGACAACGTTCTCTCCCTTTTTTTTCCTCTTTCCCAGCCCTGTGTCTTTCCAACAGGATCCACTCCCACTGGGCACTGCCAGGAGCATCCCGAGGTGGCAGAGTCCCCACTGCAGTTTTTAAAGGTTTGCTGAGTTGCACACAGTGGGATTTAATGACTTGGGAAAGATTCCAGCAGAGCAGAGGCTTGGTTGGGAATGTGGAATGTGGGAAATGGGACATCCCCCAGGGCACGGCCACCAAGCTGCTGGGCTGGCATCTCTCCTGGCCTCTGAGGGCTGCACTTAATTGAAATTAAATGGAGCAAGGCACAGTTGCTCTTGGTTTCTTTTTATTTTTTTCCCCATTCCTGTTGGGAAGCAGCCCCCAGGGGTGTCCTGCTCCGTGTCCTGCTCCTCCTGAAGGGGACAGGTCCCAGCTGGATTCAAGGAGAGCAGGAGGTGCTTGGAGCACGCTGCTGCCCTGAGGGGCCTGTGGGAAGTTTGGGAGTGATCCCAGATGTTGTCTCAGCCCTTGGAATCGAGCAGGGCCTGAGGGAGGCCCGTGGAAACCTGGAGTTGTGTCCCAGTGTCTGTAGCTGTAGTTGTAACCTTACGGGAATGTTGATGGATTTGGATGTTTTTTGGGGTTTTTGTGGTCCTCTTTGCCGCTGTCAATTAGGCAAAGCCAGGAGAAATCCTGGGAATGTTCCCTCTCCCTCGCCTGGTGACCACAGAGGAACCTGCAGCTCCCAGCTCTGCCTGCAAGTCAGGGCAGGATCCGGGTCTGGCACCTTGGGAATCTGCAGGAGTGGGGAAAGAGCTGCTGGTGGCTCCGTGCTGGATCGTGGCCAGGCAAAGCCCTTCCCCTTCCCAGGGCTGCTGGAGAAATGGAGATTCCCAGACCTCTGTAGCCAGGGAAGAGCTTTTCCCTTCTGGGTTTGGGGTATTTTTTTTTTCTCTTTGGTAGTTTTTACTTTATTTTCATTTTTGTTGCATGAAGTGTTCTCACAACTGCCCGGGGCTGGAGCTGCTGGAGTAACCTTTGTTCCAGGGTATTTAAGAAGGGGAGGAAGGAAGTGGGCGGCCAAAAATTTTGCAGGATTTGCTTCCCACCCCCTTCCAGTGTGGATATTTCACCCCTCCAGGAGCACCTTCCTTTGAAATAGAGCTCAGCTCCAAGCCAGGTGTGTTTGGTTTGCTTGTCTGTCACTGCTGTGGGAGGAGGAGGAGGGTGGGATTTGGGATATGGGACGGAGAAAGCTGGGAAAAAAAATCCCTTATGTTCTCCACCGTGGCTGAGGCGGAGCTGGGAATGGATCCTGAAATTCTGGCAGCAAAATTCCACAGGCCAGCCTTGCCCTGCTCCGTGCTGGGGCTGACCAGAGCCGTGGGTGCCACACCTGCCTGAGTCACCTGGAGCACCTGAGCCGGCTCCTGCACATCCCAGCACCACCCAGAGCGGGGCGGAGGCTCGGGAGATCCCGCAGCTCCCGGAATTCCGTGCTGGTGTCCCTCCCCAGGACGCAAAAACAGCTTTTCTGCCCTTCCCTTCTGCATTTTACACCCTCAGAGCACAACCTGGGGACTCCAGCTCGACCTGCAGCAGAGAACTGACCCCCTCAGAGTCTGGGCTGGGGGTGGGAAGGTCTGAAAGTCGTGCAGGGAGGTCTAAAAATGGTGTGAGAAGGTCCAAAAATCGTGTAAGGAGGTTTAAAAATCATGGAAGGGGTTTTAAAAATCGTGTAAGGAGGTTTAAAAATGATGCAAGGAGGTTAAAAGTCGTGCAGGGAGGTCTAAAAATGGTGTGAGAAGGTCCAAAAATCGTGTGAGAAGGTTTAAAAATCATGGAAGGGGTTTTAAAAATCGTGTAAGGAGGTTTAAAAATGATGCAAGGAGGTTAAAAGTCGTGCAGGGAGCTCTAAGTGATGCAGGAAAGTCTTAAGAGTCGTGCAGGGAGGTTTGTAAGTCATGCAGTGAGTCACAAATCCAAGGAATCTGCAGCTAATCCAAGCTCAGACTGTGGATTGGGGGATGTGCAGGGATCCTGCCCAAGGATTCTGCCCCTTCCCGGGGCTCAGAGCCCAGCCTGTGACCCCCGGGGGGGTGCAGCCCCCGTTCCTGGTGGTTCTCCCGTTGTCTCCGGTGCCAATTCCTGCCCTGGGCTCTTGTGGGATCCAAACTGCAGCAGGAACACGGCCAAGCCACTCGCTCCGAGCTGTTCTGGGATCTGGGAGATTTGTGGGATCTTCCCCGGCCCTGGCAGGCTCTGGGTGTGTTCCCTGCCCAGCCCGGGGTTCTCCCTGGCTGTGCTCCATGAGGAGCAGAGGCCCCATTCCCTGCGGAATTCCCGTTCCCATCTCTCCCACGGCTGCTGGTGCGATCCTTTTCCTTGCCAGGATAATCCAGGGTGGCTTTGGGGTGGGAGCTCCGCCCTGGGCTCAGCGTTTGTTCCAGAGGGAGGGTGATGGATGGATCTGGGAGGCCTTTCCTCTGCAGCCTTCCCTTCTCCCAAACTAATGAAATCCCATTTATCCCCGGCTGTTCCCACAAACCTGAGCTGGGGAAGGAGACAAACCTCCCCGGGGAGCTGTTCCCAGCAGCACCAATTCCATCCCTTCCCAAAGGATTCCGGTTGTGTCTCCACCACACACCCCCCCCCCCCCGCCCTCTCCAACCCTCACCCGGCTTTATTTATTATTTTCCTGCTTGAAAAGGGGGGAAAAATCCCGTGTTCCCAAAGCCAGGGCCGGGCGGCAAAGCTGCAATTCCCGTGTCTCCCACCAAAAATTCCTGCCGGCAGCTCCAGCAGCAGGAGGAGCCTGGAGAGGCCTCGTGCTTTTGGCAAATTAGCACCTTAATTATTCATCGAGAGCCCAGACAGAACATTAATAAAGGGAACATGGAGGGGGGGGATGATCCGCTTGGGAGAGTGGGATGAGCGAAGGAAACATCTCGGAGCCTTCCCCTCGTGCTGGGAGGGGCCTGGCACAGGGATGGGAATGGGAATGGGAATGGGAATGGGAATGGGAATGGGAATGGGAATGGGAATGGGAGTGGGAATGGGAGATGCCACCCCAGCCCTGCCACCCCAGCCCTGGTCCCTCCTCCTCTCCACGAAGGCCCTGCCTGGAGCCCTGTTGGGCTTTAATTCCCAAAACTCCAGGGCAAGGAAAGGTCAGCACAGGCCTCGCCGGGGAATTCTAAATCCACTGAGCGCTTCCAAACAAGAGGAAAAAGTCATAAAAAGGCATTCCCTCTCCCAAAAACGCCTCCGGTGCTGCTGCTGCGTTGTTGCATCCTCGCATGGAAGTCGCTGCGCGGCTGCCTTCCATGGAATCTGAATTTTTATCAGCACAAGCCCTCGGTGGGGGCATTTCCAACCTCCCCGGGGGGTCAGACTCGGGGGGGGGAATTTGTAATTAAGCAAGGCCGTTAATGACTAAATGGGCGACCCAACCTTGCCCGGCTCCCCGGTCTGGGCCGCAGGGATCAGCTGCTCCCTCCCTGCCGGGAGAGGTTATTTTTAGGGCACAAATGCTCTGCTTTTACACTCGGCAGCGCAGGCAGCACAGCCCGTGCGTGTGACCCCCCCCCCC
>VZRJ01007055.1:0-11180 GCA_013397565.1 Ptilonorhynchus violaceus
GATTGGGCCCAACGCCTGCGCAGTGGTGGGGGTCCCGGCGCTGTCCCTGGGAAAGCTTTGCTTTCTCCAAATCCTTCAATAAATTTTTACTTTTTACCCTCTTATTTCGGCCTCAGCCTTTATTTTCCAAACATATATAAGGCATCAAATGAGGAAACATTTAAAACAAATCTCAGTGTTGCAGAAACATAATATAACCATAATATAATCAGCAGTGTGTAGGTTTATACTTCATTTCAGTTGTAGTAAAGTGGGCTTGTAAAGATCCCTGGCTTCAGGCCGGATGTGATTGCAATGTGTGCATTGCTGAATCACGGTGTAATTCCCTGATTCCCTGGCACTCTTATTTATAGTGACGAGTTTTTGTCCCTAGATTCAAAAGTCATTTTAATAGTTGTTTGTTAATTTTTATTTGTAAAAATGTGACATTTATCTCCTTTTTATCAAGGCATCCCATTACTAATGCTTAAAACTCTTGAAAACTTAAAAAAGACAACTATTATGTTTGTTGTTTCCTGGGGGTTATTTTCACTTGTTTAGTACAAAATTATGAAAAAAAAATTAATTTCAAACTCTTTTTCTTTAATGCAATCCGTCAAATCCCATAGCAGTAGTGCATGGGAACCTAAGAGTACCTGCTCTGTCTTTAAAGCATTAATCTGCTTTTAATGTACAGCTTAAATACTGCTGTCACAGAAAATTCCTGAGGAATAATGTGAATGGCATCAAGAAATGCTAAATTACACTAATTTGAAAATTGTACATATGACGTTAATTTAGGCAGACAGTCTGCAGGAACATGACTGAGAAAGATTTAAGGGTAGAACTGGAGGAGAATTAAGTAAGAAAGTCAAGTTTGGGCTTAGTGACATTACCATCAGAATGACAGGAGCTAGCAGACACTTTTCTGAGGAACAAATCTCTGCTGAGCTTTGGAACCATCTTTCTGTATGGAGGGAGAGGAGAGGCAGTGAATGCTGCTGGGAGATGGGAATGCTGAAGGAAAATTGGATATTCGGTGTGCTGGTGCTCCTCCAGGGTCCCTCTGTGCTGCTGGAGGAACTGGTTCCCCACCAGCTCAACTGGATCTCATCCCAACACGTCCCAGCTCCCCGTGTTCGGAGCTCTGGCTCCTGGGGCTTCTGGCTCTGGTGCAAGCTGCTGCTGAGATAGTGATTTCCTCTGTGAGGGAACTAGGAAATACATGTCACTTGTTCCAAATCAGAGTGAAGCCAAGTCTCCAGTTGCTCTTTGAAAACCAAAGCTCTGGCCTGGAAATTGCAGTTAGTGGAACCCCCTTTTCTGGCCTGTACTGTTCTGATTCGGGGTTGTGGCAGCCCTGCAGGCAGTTTGAGTCTTTTGCCCTTTTCCAGTACTGGCCTGGTTTCAAGTTGGCACAGGGTTGTTTAAGGCAATTACAGCAGCTAACCTCTCTCCCTGCCCCTTTTTTAGAGGCAATGGGACGCCAAAAGCATCTGTTGTTTGAGGAACCTCAAGAAGCAGGTCTGGAGTGAATCCAGAGAAGTCTAGGGCTGGGGACACAAAATGGAAAAGCAGAAATTCCAGGGATTAGCATTTTGCTAGTGGAGGGTCTGGGCTTTGTTGCTGTTGGCCTGAAGCCCTGTATGGTAACAAACTCTTCTTGCTCATGAGGTGCCCAGGCTGTGCAGAGTAGGAAAGTGCAAATTGTTCAGGGACAGTTCAGGGACAGTCATCAGAAGAGAAGGACCAAAACCATTTATCTCATTTCCTTTTTAGCCTCCAGTGACCTTAATGGCATACTTTCATCATAATCCTGCCCAAACTAACCCCAAAGTACTTGATAGAAAGAGTGACTTTGGAAAATTGAAACTACACAGAGTAGTATCCAAAGAGCTGCTTTGATAAGGTGTTTTGGAAATTTCTATTTGTAGAGACCTAAACTTTTCCCAACACAAGCGACTGTGGAAAGAAAACTAAGACAAAAACTTTTGTCTTTACATCAAGTACCCCAAGAACTGGCAAGATGAAAGGAACAGATGTTGAGATGAAAAGAGCAGCTGCAAAATGGTTGCTTTGCCTGAGTAGCAAGGAGTTCTTTAGGAATGATAAGCGTTTACCGCGTAGTAGTGACAGTGACAGTGACAGTGCCCAGCTGCAGTCATCTGAATGGCCAAAGAACTAAGATTCAGCACCCTGCTAACACCAAAGACAGAGTGCTAGAAAGGGGAAAGGAACTGGGTAATGGAGTTAAAGGGGCTGGTATGCAGTCTCAGAAAGAGAAAAAGACCGTGCTGCTCTGCATAATACAACCAATGCAGCTTCACTGGCTGCAAAGGGACTGCAAATTAACCTGAAGTAGTGAAGAATAAAAATAGTCCAGGAAGCTAATGGGTCACTGCTCAATTAGAGAAAACAACTGTGTAACCATTAACATTGCAAGTCAGGGGAAGAGACAGAGTATTTGAGAGTAAATAATGAGGAAATTCTAGTGGTTCTCAGTTTGAATAAAAATAATGACCGCAACCAACCCAAAGTGGTCAGCAGAAGGTAAATGCATGGCTCCATTAGAGGCTGTAAATGTTAGATAAAAGTGACCTCTAATGGGGAATATAAAAACCCGATGGCCTTCAAAATCGTGTACACTCAGGCTGTAACGCAAATGTTCATTTTGATGTCAGAGGACCAACGACTGCAATATTTTAAGAGCAAACTTTAGAAGTCTGATGAGAAAGAGCAAAAAGCGGAGTTGCGCCGGGCTATGCCTTTGTGTGTGACCTCGGTGTCACTGCTGCTCTGCCGGGTCTCGAGGTGCCCCCGAAGCTGCCCAGCTCTGCGAGGCAGAGAGACCCCCCCAGCCGAGTCAGGCCCTCCCCGGGCTTGGCAGCAGCCGGGGCTGGGCAGGAGCAGCCACTCCCACACAGTGCGGTACCTGCACTGCCAGTCACTGACATGATCGTCAGAGAAACGAGCAGCAAAATAGTTGGTTTTTTATGACAGCAGTGGCAAAGAAAAACAATTCTGCCACAGTTACGATTCTGGGAACAAAAAAAGGGAGAAAGGGTAAAAAAAAAATTCTGCAAAGTCTCCTTGGCAATATTTATTCACTGAATGGTGGATGAGCAAATACTTGAAAAATATTCTCCAGTTTTAAAGTCTGGGTTAATTAAAATTGAAGGCACGATTTCCTTATAAGAAAGAGACAATGAGAATAAACCTAAACATGATGGAAATAACCCTGATTGTTTTGGAGTTCCCATATCTGCATTGGAGTAGTGTTTGATGGTGTCATGCTTCTGTGGCAAAAAGGAGTTTTAATGTTTGAGGAACCTCATTTCCAGGCAGAAAAGTAGGACAAAGGGGGAGAAGAACAGGTTAGATTTTTGGTGGGTTTTAAATTTTATTTTTTAATTGCAAGCCTGTTGTCTCGATGAAGACATTGGCACAAGGCTTCTGCAGCAGGGGTTGAATTTCTGGCACATGGCCCTTTGTACCTCTAATAAAAGATACAAAATCACAGCCAATAAAAATAATTGGAAGATAAAATCCTGAGAATGAAATGTCAAATAGCACTGGAAATGTTAACATGGGAGGGAAAATTATTAGTAAATATATAGGTGAGATGAAAACCTCTCCCTTTATGAGTGGAGAAGGGCAATTATAGGTGAAGGGCAAATACTTTCCTATTAAGTGTCTAATTTGGATTATTTATCACTTCTCATTAGAAGAAGGGTTGTGCATATCAATGATACATTAAAATTATAAGCCCTGAGGGCAGGGATTCTGTGTAAGGAGATTCTGCAATGTATACAGTACCCACATGGTGGTGGGAAATTAGGAGCTTTAAAAGCAATAGGACATAAAAGGCAGCAGTTCTTGCTTTCTATGGGGCAATCCCTGAAAAAGTGCCGAAGCAGGCCATGCCACATTGCTGCATTCCAAAAGATCAAATGCCAGCAAGGTCTGCCCACGAATGTTATTCACTGTAGAATAAGCCTTGATGGTTGTAGGGGAGGATGGTTCCAGTTGCTTCTGGTGGGACACCGTAGAGCCAGTGGGGAGGCGCTGTGTAGTGTGTCTGTGTCTGGGTGCAGTGGTGCAATATGCACAGGTTGTGTTCTCCAGCTGCTGGACATTATGCCCCCCTTCTTCCATACCATCCACCTCATGCCCAGAGCGAGCGGCAGTGTGGCTCAGAGAGTCTCAGTGGGAGCACTAAATTGGGGAGTACCAATCCTAAACCACGACAGTGGCTCACAGAGGGGTTGTTCTCTGGGAATTTGGTATGTTTGGGAAGTTGGTGCTGTCTGCTTGGAGACAGACTCAACCTTCTAGTGCAGGTGGTGAAGACTTGGTGTGTCCTTCCACTCTCTGTGTGCTCCTACCAGGGTAGAAGAAATGTACCCCTCCGACAAACTGTTCTTGCTCTCAATGTGACAGTGTATTTATGGGTTATTAATGCTCAGTGTCACGGTGGAAACTCACCTTTACTTTGCTCACCAAAAACCATCAAACAGTGAACTTGCATCCTGGAGACCAGGACGCTCAGTTACCTGCATACAACCTGCAAAATGGGCCAGCACCCAGGCCAAAGACAGGATGCCTCTTGTACAGATGGGACAAGTGCTGTGGTGCCAGGGGTGATGCATGTCTGTGCAACTTCCTATAAAGCTCGTGCACAATATTTCTGCAAGGGAATATATTCCATGATAGTCCAGTATCTTCACAGTAGTGCTGTGTTCAAGGTCCATACAAATTGTTTGAATCTAGGATGTATAGAACTGGACTGGCTCAAGGGAAAAAAGGGAATAATGTAGTTAGTATTATAGAATCATGGAATGGTTTGGGTTGGAAGGGACCTTAAAGACCACCTTGTTCCAACCTCTACCATGGGCAGGGACACCTTCCACTATCCCAGGTTGCTCCAAGCCCTGTCCAGTCTGGCCTTGAACACTTCCAGGGATGGGGCAGCCACAGCTGCTCTGGGAAACCTGTGCCAGAGCCTCCCCACCCTCCCTGGGAACAATTCCTTCCCAATATCCCATCTAACCCTGCCCTCTGGCAGTGGGAAGCCATTCTCCCTTGTCCTGTCTCTCCAGGCCCTTGTCCCAAGTCCCTCTCCAGCTCTCTTGGAGTCCCTTTAGGCACTGGAAGGGGCTCTGAGGTCTCCCCAGAGCCTTCTCTTCTCCAGGCTCAACACCCCCAGCTCTCTTAGCCAGTTTTCATAGGAGTTCCCCCACCTGACAGCATTACTCAGAGCCTGAAGGGCAAAGGCTGGAAATGTAGTGCTACAATGGAGGCTCACAGAGCAAGAATGTCACGTGTGCTGCTTCTTTTTTTGTCTCTGTCATTGCTGTAGTGGTGCACTCTGGTGACAGTTTGCCAGCTCCCTCTTTGGGAGACATGGTTTGTGCTCATGACACCTTAATCCCTCTAATTATAAATGCTTGTAACCCAGACTCATGAATCTTCTTTATTTTGGCAGGCAGTTTCATGCAACCAAAATGATATATTAACAAAACTGAAAGGATGAACGGGGCCTTTTTAGAAATCCGTAGTGCAGGAATAGATAAATTGAGTATAATTGGCTGTGCACGTTTAAGTGTGCAAAATGTTAGAAGAAAGAAAACATTACAAAATAGAGAAAACAGGCCCAGAGCCAGGGCTGGTCCTGATCATTGTTCTTCTTTCCTCAGGGAAGTGTTTATCCTTCCCAAGCTATGTGCTATCCTGGGCACATGTGATTAGACCCGTTCAAGGGCACTGGCTTAAATAAAAGGCAACAACAGAAAAGTGTCCCTTATGACAGGCTTAATTTGCAATAAATTTGCAATTTGTCATTTGCATATAAGAGACTCAGGCATAAAAAGCTGCACGAAACTACTGCTTTTTTGTGTAGGATTTGAAGACTAAGTATCTATTGCTCAAATAGTAAACTACAGAGTCTTAACGTGAGCCATGGAGTTCTAGGCTCCAATTCCCTATGAAAAATCTTTTGTTACTTACCATGTTTTTAAGAAAACAATTGACAAAAATTAGGTGAAAAGAAGAAGAAAGGATTAGATAAAGGTAATTCTCCACAGGGTTTGTGAGAAGAGTCTTTTACAAGTGATACACAGAATAAGGAGGTGGGGAGTCAACCTTTCACAGTGTAGTAATTATCTCTATAGTGATATTGGTCTTTGCTGTGTATTCAACAGTAATTTTTGGTATTGAAAAAGCAGTGAAAACACATGAAACCGTCAAATAGTCTGGATTCACTTTTACTAGTAGAGGAAATATGGTTAAATTTATCTACTAAAATTTACCTAAGTGTGAATATAATAAAATAATATTTAATTTACGTACCACAGAACAAATATTATTTTCTTCCCTTTAGAAATGTATGATGTGAAGAACATGGTTCAGTTGTCTAAAATAGGCACCCTGGTCTCTGGGAGTGGTGCCGCCTGGTCCACAGAGAGCACAGGGCTCCAGGGAGGTTCCTGCAGGTCCCACCAGCAGTTTTCCCGTCCTCTCTGCTGGGTTGTGCCCATGGTTCTGTTAGCCTGGAGTGCAGGAAATGGTAAATGTTGGCTACATCAGCAGGATTTTAAGTGATGTTGAGAAAAATCACAATCAGTGATGTTTTGAAATGAACAGCCTTCAAATAATATTTTTAAAAATGATAAATGTGAGGCCTTGGGATGGAGGCAGCAGTTCCAGCTGATATGATTTGGAAGTATTTCAGCATGGCCATGAACCACTGTACAAGATTTGAAATAATATTTTGCATTTGATTATTCACTGGATTATGTACAGTTCATCTCAATGTTCTAGCGGCGGCTGGTTTTTATTTGGCATTCAGGATGCAAAACATGGGTGGGTTTTGAAATGAAACCTGGATTTCAGCCTTGTAATGGAGCCCTTTTCTTTGCCCGGAAATATACCCATGCTAAATTGTTTCCATCTATATGACTGCAAAATATTAAATAGATAAGTATTCTTTCTTTTCTCTGAGTATATTTAGAAACATTCATTATACAGATGAAAAATACACATCCATTAAACTGGAGCTGTTTGGGATTTGGAATATCTAAACCCATGTAGTATTCTGATATTCACAGTTCATTTGTTTCCTTTACAGAGTAAATAAAAAAAGAACTTTCTTTGCTCTTATACAAGCATTAATAAAATAAAAAATCTTCATTTCAGCGTGAGGTTTGCTTGAACAAAAAGGCAGTTTTAGGTCTTGGAATAATATATTTGCAGCAGTTAGGTGAAAAATGAACTTTGTCTATGTCATTGCACAAAGGCCAGAAGGAGAGCCAAGGCCAGTAAAAACCCTCACTCAGTTTGGTTTGCATCAGGTGAATTTTTTTGGTTTTGGTATATATACATGTCAGGGGGAAAGATGAGAGATAATTTGCATGGGCAGAGAATCACTTCCTTTAGGCACAGAGCCCAGAGGTTTTTGTAGCCCTGTGAGACTGGCCAGGTTCAGTGCGAGCAGGTGCAGGTGAGTGTTTCCTACTAGGGATGAACTCATGGGACCAAGCCAAAGCTTTGGTCCCTGGCTGGGTGGTTGAATGGTTTGGTCTTATATTTATGGATGGATTCTTCTTCTTTCTTTCTTCTCAGTAACAGAATGTGTGTTTAGAGGGGGAAAATGAATAATTCATATGGCCATAAGAAAAGAGTTTCATCTTTGGAAACAATAGTTATTTATTTTTCTGGAATGTAGAAGCTGTTCAAGGGTACTGAATGAATGCTGTGAAACAATGAGTCCTTTTCCACTTTATAAGACACAAAATTTAGACAGATATTTGTTCTACTTTATTTGCAGATATAACCCCAGGCATTTTTTAATTATATCACACTCCACGTTCTCCTACGTTAATAGCTGCCCTGCTATTTTTATGTACAACTGAAGCATAGGTAATGTTGAAAGGACAATGTAGCCATGAACAAATAGTCCGTGGTATTTTGGCTGAGCGTTGCTTCAGCTTTGACAGCCAGATGAAAACATTTGATTTGTAATCACTGGACAAATGCTACAGTTGAATGTTTTTTGGCTGGAGAGGAAGGCTGGATGTTCTCTGCTTTCCCGGCAGAGGTGGAAACTCTTACCCACAGCTTGGTGCACGACAAAAAAATGGAAAGTTACAATCCTCTTCAGATATTGCAGTCCCTTGATTGGTCCCTGGCACCTTAAGAGTTACTTAATTTGGTATTACAATTTCCGAATATGTATAAAAGGAGAAAACAGAGGGATTAAATCATTCATGCAGAGGATCCTGGCGACAAGTGGGCTTCCAACTCCCAAATTTCAGAAGACCACAGGATTTCTCCCAGACCCAAGCTGCCAGGCGCTGGGGCTCTGGCTGGCCTTGTACTCCCAGATGCGAGCTAAAAACAGACCTTGCAGCACAAGGTACCTGACTTTTCCTTCCTTTGCAAAAGGGCCCCTGTTCGCATGCAGGCTCACTGGGACACAAGTGGGCTTCTGTTTCCAAATTTCGGAACGCCGAAGGATTTCTCCAAGACCAAAGCTGCCAGGGACTGGAACTTTGGCTGGCCTTGCACTCCCAGATGCGCCCTCCATACTGACCTTGCAACACAAGGCTGCTGAGTTTTCCTTCTTGTGCAAACGGGCCGTCGTTTGACTGGAGGCAACCCTGGTCGCAAGTGGGCTTCGGCCTCCCAAATTTCTGAAAGCAGCAGAATTTCTCCCAGACCAAAGCTGCCAAGGACTGGGTCTCTAGCTGGCCTTGACCTCTCTGCTGCAACCTCCATGCTGACCTTGCAATGCAAGGGCTCTGAGATTTCCTTCTTGTAGAAAGGGCCATTTGTTCATCTGCAGGCTCACTGAGGTGCAAATGGGCTTCCGAATCCTAAATTTCCAAACGCCGAAGGATTTCTCCCAGACCCAAGCTGCCAGGGATTGGGGCTCTGCTGGCCTTGCACTCCCAGACGCGCCCTACAAACTGACCTTGAAATGCAAGCTAGCTGAGTTTTTCCTCTTGCGCTAAAGAGCCGTCGTTCGCCTGCAGGCTCACCGGGCCGCAAATGGGCTTCTGCCTCCCAAATTTCCGAACGCTGAAGGATTTCTTCCAGACCCATGCTGCTAGGGCTCTGGCTGGCCTTGCGCTCCCAGATGCCCCCTCCAAACTGACCTTACAATGCAAGGCAGCTGAGTTTTCCTTCTTGTGCAAACGAGCCATCGTTCACCAGCCGGCAACCCTGGTCCCAAGTCGGCTTCCGACTCCCAAATTTCCGAACGCTGCAGGATTTCTCCCAGAGCAAAGCTGGCAGGGACAGGGGCTCTGGCTGCCTTGACCTCCCATACGCGCTCTCCATAATGACCTTGCGATGCAAAGGCACTGACTTTACCTTCTTGTGCGAACGGGCTGTCTTTCAAGTGCAGGCGCCCCTTTGCACAAGTGGGCTTCTGCCTCCCAAATTTCTGAACGCCGCAGGATTTCCCCCAGACCAAAGCTGCCGAGGACTGGGTCTCTGGCTGGCCTTGACCTCCCGGCTGTGCCCTCTGTACTGACCATGCGATGCAAGGGCTCTGAGATTTCCTTCTTGTATAAAAGGCCTTTCATTCATCGCCAGGCTCACCTATGTGCAAGCAGACTTCAACCTCCCAAGTTTCCAAACACCGCAAGATTTCTCCCAAACCAAAGCTGCCAGGGACTGGGTCTCTGGCTGGCCTTGCACTCCCAGATGTGCCCTCCGAACTGACCTTCCAACACAATGACGCTGAGGTTTCCTTCCTGTGCAAAAGGGCCATTGTTTGCCTGCTAGCTTGGTTGCAAGTGGGCTTAGAGCTCCAGCTAGGGTTAAGGTTAAGCTCACATTTAGGGCTGATGGACCCAGAGGGCCTAAAGGCCCAGCAACACTGGGGCTGCAAAGGGCCTGCCAAGGCCATCTGAGCAAGGCCTTAACATTGCTGCTCCCATGCTGTTCTCACCTGGAAACCCCCTTGTCTTGCATTGGGCTTAGTGCACGAGCTACTTTTAGGGTTAGGGTTAAGGAAACTAGAAAGACTGCAGCCTCCGCAAGTCCACTTGTGACCAGGGTTGCCTGTAGCCAAATGATGCCCCTTTTGCACAGGAAGGCAAACTTAACTGCCTTGTGTTGCAAGGTCAGTTCGGAGGGTGCGTCTGGAAGTGCATGGCCAGCCAGAGCCCTAAGCCCTGGCAGCTTTGTTCTGGGAGAAATCCTGCAGTCTCCTGAATTTTCCTAAATCCAAACCCATACTGTCCGCAGGGCAAAAACGTGGGCTTTCCAAGTCAGAAGGGTGTGGTAACAGTGATGTTCGGGTCTTGCTGAAATGGCATTGGCAGCCTCTTTCAAACCCTAGTGTTGCTGGGGCTTTAGGCCCTTTTGGTCCCTTACCCTAAGCCTAAACCTGGACAGCGCCCTATGCCCAATGCAAGAGGGGAGGTTTCAAAGTCAGTATGCTGTGGGAGCAGCAACATTAGGGCCTTGCTTAGATGGCCTTGGCAGGCCCTTTCCAGCCCCAGTGTTGCTGGGGCTGTAGGCCTTCTAGTTTCCTTAACCCTAACCCTAAAAGCAGATTGCACACTAAGCCCAACGCAAGACACGGGGGTTTCCAGTTAAGAACGGTGTGGGAGGAACAATGTTAAGGCCTTGCTAAGATGGCCCTGGCAGGCCCATTGCAGCCCCGGTGTTGCAGGAACTTTAGGCCCTCTAAGGTCATCGAACCTAAATTTGAGCCTAACCTTAACCCTAGCCAGAGCCCTATAGCCACTTACAATGAAGTGAGCGGGCGAACAACAGCCCTTTTGCAAAGGAAAGAAAACTAAGCTACATTGCGTTTAAAAGTCAGTAGAGAGGGTGCATCTGGGACAACAAGGCCAGCAGAACTCCATCCCCAGGTAGCTTCAGTATGGAAGAAATCCTTCAGCCTTCAGAAATTTGGGAGTCAGAAATCCACTAGCAGGAATGTCAGCATGCAGGCAAATGACAGCTTGTCTGAAGAGGAAGGAAAACTCATGTACCAGCCGTTGCAAGGTCAGTTTGTAGGGCACATCTGGGAGTGCAAGGCCAGCAGAGCTCCAATCCCTGGCAGCTTGGGTCTGGGAGAAATCATCCGGCATTCTGAAATTCTGGAGGCAGAAGCCGACATACTGCAAGGTGAGCCTGCAGGCGAACGATGGCCCTTTTGCACAGGAAGGAAAAGTCAGCTACCT
>VZRJ01007063.1:0-16532 GCA_013397565.1 Ptilonorhynchus violaceus
AGGGCAGCGCGCGATTTTTACATATATGCTTAGTAGTTGCAAAATAGTAACAGAACGTAGCTTGGTAGAGTCTGTTTTGTATAATACTCTGTGTTTAAAATAGGAACAGTGACTTTATGTTTTAAAGGAGTGGAAATGTTCTTTGCTGGAAAAAATAGTGGTAACATTTTTTAAACCATTAAAATTTTCAGCATCCTCTGTTGCTGAGCATGGTTTTGGAAGTGTTGAAAATAAAATGAGATGAACAACAGCATTACAATCAAGTTAGATGTTTTACAAAACCTCTTTTAAAGAAGTGATCACAGAAAAAGCTTACAAAAATGTAATATGCCAGAATCCAGGACAAAAAACCCACTCAAGTTTGAAACAAAAAGCTTTAATCTTGGTGAAGATATAAACCTCATGCAACATTAACTATTTGCTGCCAATTCTCTCTATAAGGTGAAAAACAAATCAAAAAATCAAGAAACAAGTCTTACCAGAGTGCAGTTCCAAGCTCGGTTAAAAAATGGAATGTAGAAATGCGTCAAAATGCATTTAAATATCCTATGAATACAGCAAAATATTTGGTTTATTAAAAGCTGACCTTCAGAAAGGACTTAAAGATGATTGAAGATAGTAATGACTTCAACATAAGTGCTCAATGCAATCTCATAAACTTGCACTCTATCAATATACTACTTCAAACAAAAATATTTGCTTTAGGGCTTGAACTGCATCTATAGAAAGATTTATTTCTCTTCTATTAATGGTCAGTTGGATTGGGAAGTTGTTGATTTTAGCAGTCTGATGCTGCCCATCTCCCTCTGAAATAATTTAAAACTGGTAGACAATGTGCGACGAGATAGGAAATCTTGTGACCAAAGTGACCAAAACTTCACATCTTTTGATGACAAAACATTTCTATGATTGTATGTTGACAATATAACATTCGTAACTATAGATATCACTGTTTTACCAAAGTACAAAGCGGAAAGACACTTTTCCCAATCTTTTTTTAATGTGTTCTGTCAGCAGCATTGTCCCATCATGGACATTGTTCATGCCTTTCAAGGCCTCAGTTAACAAATGGCAGGTTCAGTTAGATGCTTCTTGTGAAGGCTGATGTCTTAATTTCCCTTTTCTTCTGGAAAAAGAACAAGATGCATGATGAGTCAATAGCGTTTAAAATTCAGATTCTCCACCATAGCTCAGCATGTTCATTCTTCATAAATGATAAAACCTTTTCACTACATAATAGTCTCTAGTAGAAAATTAATTTCTCTCAGTGTTTACGATATTACTGTGCAGGACAAACTATTTGTCCTGTTCCATATAGTTTACTGAATGTAGACAAGTTGTAATTGTACAGACAAATGCAGGAAGGACATCTAAAGTAAAGGGATGCCAAAGGTAAAATGCACTTTGAAAACTCTATGTAGGAAATAGGTATTTTTTTTCCCTCAGCATTGAAATTGAGATTATTAGCAGATAGATATTATTTGATGATCTGAACAATGGAATTTACACACCCAGATCATGCACCATACAACTTATGGTTTGAAGTATCTTAATTTTAGTTTCTAAATTGAAGAATGGCTATAATGAATAGGAATTCCTATTTTGAATAGGAATAAAATAGTCCCTACAATATAATGCTGGGGACTGAAAAGATAACACCTTCGACAAAAGGAAACAAGGGCAGAAAGATAAATATGAGAGAATACCTCAATCTATAGAAAGCTTCATGTGTCTCATCATAGAGCCTCATAGCTGAGACTAATATATATGTTAATTATCAAAAATTACAGTATGCATTTGTCAACACACAAGTGTCACAATATAGTGTTGTTAAGAACCACAACATTAATTGGTATAAACCTTGGGCTGTATGTTCTCAGAGAGACCTGTGTTACAGAAATGCAGAATGGTTGCGGTAGAAAGACTCCTATGGAGATCATCCAGTCCAACCATAATGCTTAAAGAAAGGAAATCTAGAGCAGTTTCCTTAGGATCATGTCAGGAGGTTTTGAATATCTCCAAGAATGAAGCCTCAACAGTTGTTTTGGGCAGTTTTTTAGCATGTTTTATCATCCTCACAATAAAAAAAAAAATATTTGTTTTATTTTGTTGAAATGGTGGTTTGGGTTTTGATTTGGTCTGGTTGTTTATTTTTGAAATTTTTAAATGGAAATTCCTGTATTGCAATACAAATTAAAAAAAAAACAAACAAACCACCACAACCGACAGCTGTGTGCATTTCTTCTTTCTCCGTCACTGCGCCACATTGTGAAGAGGGTCTATCTTCCTTGCACCTTTCCATCAAATATTTATACATAAGATATCGCTGATTTCTCTTCTCCTGGCTTAACAGTCCCAACTCTCTTAGCATTTCCCCATATTTCAGATGCTTCAGTCCCTTAAGGGTTTTTGTGGACTGTGGTCTCTCTTGCTGTAGTTGCTGTATAACACATCTGTTTGTCTCATACAGAGCAGCTCAGAACTGATTAGAGGAGAGGGATCTCGTCTGTCCACTGTCTTCCTGATGCAGCTGTAGCCTGGTGGGGGGATTTTTTGCCACGAAGATACATTGTTAGCCCATATTTGTAGTGGTGCAAGCAGTTGAGGCTGCCCAGACCCCAGAAAAAGAGGCTGGTCCCACAATCTGGTGGTCTGGAGCAGGAGCAGAGCTTTAATTGCTCACTCAGCGAAAGCCGAGCTCTCCCCTAGTTCAGCAGCCAGCAGGCCCTGTTACTATGGTAACTTGTTCTCCCCTCCCTGTTCTAAGTCTCTGAATATTCATTTCNAGGGTTTGCGAGCCGCCAGTGGTAAAATGCCGCAGCCCTGGTGTGGGACAAAATAGCTATCCTCCGGACTTTCAGTGAGGGGCAGCACGCGATTTTACACATGTTCAGCTCATTGTCTATCAGAACTGCCAGTTTTTTTCTGGAATTCATTGGTAACAAGACTGTCATGGAGCATGAGCTTGTCAAATGCCAGGTGCAGGATTTGACATTTCCCTTGGATGAATTTGATGTGTTTCCTGTTATTCTAGGAACAGACACAGTAAAATCCCAGAACAACCAAGGCTTATTTTACAAAATACTGAGTTCATTCTCTCACCGAAATATTTTGAAACTTCTTAGGGTAATGTCCATTCTTTTCATGTTAGTCAAAATATGATAATCATTATTTCCTTTCCTAAAGAGAAAGATGCCATAAACATTAATTGGAAACTGCCATGATTTTTATTGGTTTTTTATGATTAAAAGTTACAGTAGAATCAGTTTGAACTGTGAATGCTGAAATTAGATGCCATATTAAATCTATATGTAAAATCACTTATGCAAATATTTATTATAGTATTCATCAGCATTTCTATTAAAAGTTATTTATCTTTTAAAAGGAGTTATGGTTTGGGCTTTGTTTTGTTTTAGTTGTTACAGATATAGAATTTACTGCATCTCCAGAATTAGTAAAGATGCTAAGTGCCAAAGCTGAGTATTCCATTCTCATAGGAAGATAAGATGATCCTTGCTACATAAACATTCTAATCAATTAATTAGTCCTACTTTTTTGGCATTTATTCTGTAAGCAAATAAGGAAAGGTGGCTTTCACTTCTTTTTTTCCTTCTTGCTCACAGACCTTGAGGGGTAAATCTAAATCTTCCTGAGTAAATAAGGACAGTTTCAGGAGTATTTCCTTTCAGTTCTGTTTCCTGGGGGCATTACGATAGAGAATAATAGAATTCCTAATAAGATACTTCAATGGTATATTTAATTCCTTCCCCAACCATAAGGTTATTTCAAAGTACATATACTTGACAATCCAGATAATTCCTGCAGTACAACATAGTGCTCACAGTTAGCTTTTCATTCCCAGTTTGCTAGAAGAATTTATGTGGCAAGTGGGGTTAGAATGATTGGGGAATCCTAATGACACTTCTGCACTTATGAAAATCTAAGTAAAAAGGAGTTTTGCATAAAGGAGAACTGTCTGTACTTCTGTTTATTGGCACTGAATAATAAAACCATAATCAAACAGCAGTAACAACTAGGTAGGATGCTATTTTAGAATGTATATGTAGAAGTAGAATGATTTTTTTTTTCAGGTCTTTACAGTACTATCATACTTATTTTCTTTATTAAATTTGGGTTTTTCCATTGCTGGCTCCTACTCCTTGACAGTATAATATTTCCCAGAAAGCTTAGTCTGTTAACAGAAAACATCATCAGCTGCTTACTGAGCTTACAGAGCTCACATTTCAGTTTTTAAGTATGGCATACTTGCTGCAAAAAGCTCTCAAGACTGCTATAGATGACCCTGTAATTATTCTCCAAAGAAGTCATAGCAATGACTTAATTTTTCCCTGTCTGTTTACTTCTCTGGTCCTATTTCATACAAAGAACTGTGACCCTTTGTATTCATTATTTCCTTTTCTTTTCTATGAACATTTAGTATAGAATAAATAAGATTGTTGATATGCAAATTATTATAGTGTCTTTTCAAGTAAATATCAAAGTGGCAAGAAACAAAGAGAAGTTTTGAAGGCAGGTAGTAAGCTTTTTATAAAATACATATTTGAAAAAAATATGTTTCTTGTAAATAAGGATTAAAACTAGCAATATTCTTGGTGAAGAAATAGGATGGAGATGAACATAAGCAGCAAATAGCATAATATGTATCAAAGAATGTTAGCATAGGCTGAAGTGGTATTTTTATGAACTTAAGTTTCAAGAGAGGTGATTAACCTACTCTAGTATTGGATATTTTAAACATAATGTGTAGCCTATATTATACTGAACTTCCTCAGGTACTCTCTGACATTTCTTTTCTCTTGGATTCAATGTGGCCATTCTGTGTGCAATTAAATCAATGTAATTAAAAAGTGTGTGGGTTTTTGTTTCTATATGTGTTACTTAGCTTATAGGGATCTACCTAATAACACATGGCATATCCAGATCTTCCAAAATCCCAGTAAAAAATGAAAAGTAGTATATAGCACAATATATTTGTTCTATGCAAATATTTTTAGTGTTAGAGACTTCAACAACCATAGCATGACCATAATGTTTTTTCATTTTCTGCGGTGCATGAAATGAACATATCATCAATTGATATTAAATGATGGTATGCATGCTAAAGATTTCATTTTACTGTATTCATTGACAACGAAGAAAACAGACAAGTACTAATGGACAAGAACCAATAGAAGCCTAAGTAAGAGAGCCTGGAAAAATGGATCACTGAAATATCAGTCTTAGTTTTCCAGGTGTTACAAAACATTTTTCAAAACATTTATCATTTTGTTCTTAACTGTCATGCAAAATTGGGTTTGAGTTTAAATGAATATGAGAAGAAAACCTATGCAGGTAAGTTTTTTCTACTTCAGTCAGTCAAGTGTCTTATGTCTTTGTGATATGAAATAGAAGAGACAGATGTATATCACAGCTACCATGCATTTTAAATATGGCTTGAAATAATCCCATGACATGTGCTTAGTACAAAACCGAGGAAGTGACTCAACTTCTACATTTTCAATTGTATCCTAAAAACATGACTTAAGCTTCTTCAGCTACAAATGGATCTACAGCACCTGTGTTTACCAGTTCAGCAGTAGCAGAACCAGAGGCAATGGGCACAAACTGAAACAGGGGAATTTCCCTCTCAGTGTAAGGAAACACTTTTTTACTATGAGGGTGACTGAAAACAGTCACAGCTTGCCAAAGTGAAACATCCCTCCTAGGAGATATTAAAAGGATGCCTGGGCATGGTGCTGGTTAATCTGCTCCAGGTGTCCCTGCTTGAGCAGGTATATTGGACCAGATGACCTCCAGAGGTCCCTTCCAACACCAGTCATTTTGTGGTTTTGTGATTCTGTGATTCTGTAACTTCAGGAGAGTCACAGGAGTAATCTTGATCGTCTTTGTCATCACAATGAACACTGTGATCTTGATATTTTAATTCTAAAAAAATTAAAAGAAATGTGTTTTTCAGTCATAAGAATATTTCTGCATCGGAATGCACATGCAAATTACTGTAGGACATGCTAGAGTATGACATTACCATGCAGGAACTGTTTTGTGCTAGTTACCCATGTTATTTTACGATAAATTTGAGATAGCTTATTACATTTCACTGAGGAATCTAACTTGAAATTGTCTTTGATTTAGCCTAGGTGTACGAGTAGTTAGAGCAACGGGGCTGACGTGAGTTAACTTGTTAGACTAGACAAGTTGATTGCTTTAGGACCCAGTGTGTGGGTCCTAAAAGGAACTTCTGAAAGGTGAAGTCAGTAACATGAATAATAAATTTATTCAGACAGAGCTGGCTAAGACTGTTTGCAATGCATTTTGTAATAGATACAGACTTACATTTTTATTCCATAAATGTATATAGACTCCAACGGACCATTAAAATAAAAGACAATCCCACTGAAGAGTTAGATCATTTGAAGATAAAAGCTAAAACCCACACAGGCACATAGGTGCCTGAGGACATGACTACACATGAGCAGAGAGTCAGCTGGCCAAATGTACAAGTAGCTTTGGTATTGAGGTTATGCTTGCATATTTGCATAGCAATATGCTAAAATTCATCTGTCCTTATGAGCAGAGTGCACAGAAATAAAACTTGGCAATACTGGAAAATGCTATCTCTACATTCTTCTGAAGCCATTTGGACCTGCTATGAAAGGTATGTCACAGGATGAGAAAGATCAAAATAGAGGAAATTTACTATTTCAGATATACTTGTGCTGTATCAGTTTATAGTATTAATTGAAAAATGAAAGGGAGTTCCAGAGCAGAGTATTAAATTTAGAGCATTCTTTTCATGGATGAAAAAAAACCAGTAGAGGAGCTAGGCTCCACAGGTGGGAGCTTTGTAGCAAAAATCTGATAGAATTTCTGAAAGATAGTATGCCTTTGGTAAATATTTTTAAAATGTCATTAATACAAGGCTCTCAGAGATTCCAACAGTGGCTGTACTGTAACTAAAATATATTAGGGTTGGAATTTTCAAAGGGGACAAAATTAATCTAATATCCCAATTGCAAGGTACTTTCAGGAAGTATTTGATATTTACTTCTATGGAGCTTCTCAAGCATTTCCAAGTTAATTGTAATGGTTTGATTCCAGCTGCATGTATTGATTAAAAAGACTCACAGAGAAATCCTATAGGTTTCAGGACGTGTTATATGTTCACATAGGTATCTGCAAAATAAAAATTCAAATAAAACCCCCCAATTTCTTATATGATAATAAGGATTAATTTTGAATTAGCATGATTTTCCCAGTATATTAAATCAGATTATTTTTATTTGGAGAAATAAATATAACTTCTCTGATCTGTTAATATATGTTCTACAGTGACTTCAACATGCAAAAACTGGAGTACCCTGAACACTTTTACAGAAGTTACTTGTGAAGATTCTATGATGTAAATAAAAATCACTAAGCAGCAAGTCTTAGGCTAGGTAGAGGGTTACCACTTCTGCCAGTGACTACTGTTGATTGTCTTACTGACACCTCTTTAATCTAGTTTTCCTTATTATTATTAAGTCACTTTTTTTTGCAGTACTTTGATCTTCTGACAGGACTTCAAGTTAAGATGTATAATTTGCCTGAAATGATATTAAGAAAGAAGAATTTCTGAAAAATAAAGTGTTTTCACAGAATATTATTATATCATCACTGAAGAATCACCTGTGTGTACTTGGAAGTATATATGATCAGACATTATACTTGCCTATGCTTGAGATTTTTGAAGTGGGCAACCAGGTTTTAAGTGTGCTTCATAACACTGAAATACTACTCTACTAAAGGTGAAAGTCCTTCTTTCAGTGATCCCTTATGGGAATCTCAGACATACGTTCTTACATTCTAGCTGTCTACACGGTGGAGAGGTTTAGTTTATTGATCCAGATTTGGCCATCGTACTTCAAACTCTTCAATCCTTTTATACAGCATGAAACTCTTTTATACAGTGCAACAGAAAAACAAGTAAAGTGACAGAATAAAAGGAAAGTAGAATCACTGAGGTTTAACTTCATAGAAGAATAGCATAGAAAATGGGTTTGTTCTGACTTTCCATCAAGAACAATTAATCTTCCAGACCTATAGTTAATCTGCAAGAAGACAACAGGAACAATGTAACTAAGTGAGGCACTGGATCAGTTTCAAAAATTATATTCAGTCTAATAGCAGGGAGCAAATTATTTTTCCTTGCTCATGGAAACATGTATCAAAGATTGTCTCAGAGCTCATCAAGGGATGGAACTGATTTTATTGTGTTATTTAATTCAAAAAGTGTGAAAAAGAATTATATATGTATTTTTTCCAGATTAACTGCACCGGTAAATCATATTAGAAATTTGAAGATAAGCAAATAAAGCTAGTGCTGAATGAATTGAAAGCTTGTCTAAGACACTGAATGCAAACTAATTTATTACTGTCTTCCTGTGACAACAAACACGTCTTCAGAGTGAAGGCATGAGAATATTTGGCTACTTTACTTTTAGAAGGGCTGCAATTATATATTTTGTCTTTATTTACAGTCATGATTCATTGTTTTCAAGTTCATGATACACCTGCATATCACAACTCTGAAAGAATAAGCTGTAAAAAAAAGTTTCCATCCAAAGTACTAGTAGCACTATGACGTCTTCATCTACTTGTATGGTGAAACATCCATCCTAACTCACTCTTTCAGTGGTTGTTCTATGATATGACAGCCTTCCAAATGGTTACCTATCTTTTGACTATATAGAAAACTCTGCACACTTCAATTCTAAAAATAAAAACAAACAAACAAATGAACAAAATATCCCAACCACTAATCTGATTCTGATATGTGAATCTGATTTTGATCTAGACTCTTCATTATCTGGAAAGAGTACATATTAAGTATTGTATTAGAGAGTAACAAGGTTTACATAGAAAAATACTTGGTGTCCTTGAACCAACTGATTTTCTTTTCTAGAAGTTCAGTCATATAGGAGATAATAAGCAAAATAAAGAGCATGTTCTAGCTTTCCTAACGCAGAAAACTGCTTCTCATATCTTGTTTTTGATATGGCCATGAAGAAAACAAATGGAAAACCTTTTTGGCCAGGCATACTGTAATCCAACAAACTACTGCATCTGATAAACATCTGTCTCATTTTCTGTTATTGTCACAAGAATATAAAGATTTCATTGGTTTCCAGACATTTAGTTACCTACTTGAATTTAGAATCCAAGTTAAAAAAAGTAAGGATCAGATTTGGCTGACTAGTTTTTGCAATTTTTTGTGTGTATACGGGATTTTTTATGCAATTTCACACAAGTACTAAAGATTACTGTTACGCATCAGAATTGAAACCAATTCGCTTGTTGGTGGAACATTCACAAAGAAATGAGATTAACATCTAGGCTCAGGTTTGGTTCAGGTTTATGTTCAGCCTTAATCACAGGCTACTGTCTATTATAGAACAATTTATTTTCTGTTTGCATGTCTGGTGCTCACTTTTTAAAATATTCACTGGACAAGAAACATGGGTCTGATATTTAAAGGGCTATAAATGCTTTATGGGCTGTACAGACAATCACGGTCTCAGTAAATGTCACTGTTTCTACAATGTGGAACTGCTATCAAAGAGAAAGCCAGAGATTTTCTCAGAGGTTGCCCTTCATACTGATGGAATCATATTATTTAGATTACATTAGCAGGGAATTCCTTTAATCAGTAAGTAATACCTATGTATTTAGATAATGAACAGAAACATTAATGGGCCAAGGCAATTAATTAAATCCAGCTTTGCTTAGTATTAATTTTCAATGCTGAGGAAGTAGATGCGATGGAACTACCTCCAACCACATATTAAGACTCCATTTCTTATTCTTTTCAGATCCCAACTCCAGTGAGATAGCCTACATGCCCAGAAGCTGTGATGGTATGAATCTGAGGTGAAAATTACCACCGATGTAAGATATTAAGTCATCAGGATTTGGACATCTACAGCTAGGTGAAGGTCGATTAGTCACGTAATTTATATTTAGGTACTTAAACACCCATTAAAGTTCACCTGTTCTAAACATGCCAAGACATTTTTCTGTGTTTGATCTGCTTGATCTGGTATCAAAACTGATTAACAGTTTAAACATTATGATCTCATTTCAGTAGGAATTAACCACCTAGTTTTCTTGGTGAATCTGTTTTGACAAAGGAATATTTCACAGATAAAATCTGTGCCATTGGAAAAAGGCTTTTTAAAAAAGTTACCTACATATTATAAGAATATTTCCATGATGCAGTTGATAGAAAGTCTTATTCAAAAGTCTAAAATTTTCACAAGATCTGTTGGAAGGAATGTGATATATAGAGTGGTTCTGGATCAGACATAATTCAGTGAGCTGAATGTGGCCTGCGTAGCCCATCATATGATATTCCTAGTGTCTTGACGTTACTGTATTTTTAAAATGATTATATTAATTTTTATGTATCACATTTGAAATTTCTGCCAAGTTCCGATTTGAAAATAAAAAGATGGAAATAAGTGTGAGGTAGTCAAAACCCGCTGAAAGCTGTTAAATAATAAACACACCTCTACCTTGATAATACACATATAAATGTATGATGGAATCTAACGTGATTTTTACCCTCATCCCAGAAAAAGAACAAAAGGTTATAGTCAAAAGAGAAGGAGCGCTTAGAGGAGAAAAGTTCAGTGTCATCATACTCATCCAGCTGGTTAAAGGCTAGAAAAAGATTAATAGTTATAGTACAAATTAAAATATGAATATAAGAATGTAATTTTATTCTACTTTCATTGTAATTGAAAAGGTGTAATGGGAGAGATAGATGTGGTTCGAAATGTGCATGTAATAAAGTACCTCAAACTGTGAACACATGGGTAATTAAAGGGAAACTAATCTCATCCAAAATAGTATTGGGCATTGGCTAATCAAATGATAATGTTCATCTTGCTATCCAAGAAAGTAATTTTCTATTCCAGAGATTTTGTAGTTTTGTAATGCATCATGTTATGTTTGTTGCCATGGACTTTAATTGGGAAATGCATAATTCAAAGGATTGTATTTAATGTTATTAAAATTATATTTAGATTTTGTACTTAGATTTCCTAGAAAATGTCATGCTTTTTGCATTTGCTATTGTGCTATTTACTCATTGTATTTACCGTTTACCATTGTACGCACTGTAAAACTTCTGTTAAATTTATGTAGCAGCATATGTGAACATTTTTTATGATTAATGCTTGTAAAACAAGTTTCTCTTCTTGTGAGCAATACTTTTTGCATATACAGTAAAGAGGGAAGAATAAGATGCCACAAAGTATTTTTCTTAGAGTTCTGTTTTCTTTTTCACCTGGGAAATCTCCAGGATGAGGTATTATCATTTAGTGGAAAAGTAATGAAAATTGGGTTGAATCTGGGAAGATGACCTGTTCCTTCATTTGCAAATGAAGTTGTCAATAAGCCTAGTCTGCATCACTAGCAACGATAAGATGCCAGACCTTAGAGTCAGACCACAAAGCCTGGTGTGAAGACTCCTTGAGCATTGCTTTTGAAATAAATGTCTTAAAAATATAGGAGAGAGTTCTACTGAAGAAAGAGAGGCAAGAACTACTGATCTAATCTCCATAATTTTCATAGTTTCAGAAGGCCTTAGTGACTGCTTCCATTGTTGTAAACAAGCTCGGGTGTTGAATTTTTTCCTTCGTACATCGAATACAAACTACTAAAACACGTGCAGTAACATACACATTCTGTCTAATACATATTATGAAATAGGAAAAAAAACCAAAACAAAATAAAAAATCCCCTAAACAACAGCTTCATTTCCCAGCCATACTTCTAATCATGCTGTAATGTTCAGACAGCAAATTATGGAGCTAAAGTGAAATAACTTGATGGGAAACTTTTTATGCAGTTCTCTCCAACTGTTTCCAAATTCATCAATGCTTAATCCACCTGTCAGTAGAAGTGCATGCCTTGCCAAGTGTTGTGCTATAGTATTTCACATTAAAATTCTCTTTAATTTTCCAGGATGCTGGAAAACATGTTAAATAAACATCTTTCCTCCTTTAGTTGTCTTAGTGGTGATTCCACATTACTTCCAGTTGTAACAATTTTTAGTGAGCATAAAGTGAGTTGAAGGAAGGCAGCATAATTGGTAGTCACAGAGATGAAAGAAAAATCTTCTCAAATGAGTAGTCTGTTGTAGTATCTAGGTAAGATTCACATTAGGAAATGAAATAAAAATCCACTGCTGTAAACTATTTAGCTTTTTAATTTTGCTTTAATCAAAGCCATTTTCACATACTAATTTGATTTGTCTGACATTAATCAGAAACTGCAAAAAACAAATAATGAAAATGGTTCTTGTTAATAGGTAGGCAGATGGATTTTCTCCATAAATATTTCAAGAGAGAAGTCAATCCATAATAATATTGATTGAACATGAAATAAAAAGTATCTATTTTTTGCTTGCTGAATGCACAAGAACTGATGTTCTGCTAATAGGAACTGCACATCCAGCAAGAAACAAATTATATCCATGTGGCCTCTTGCTGTGATGACTTCAGATCTCACAGGCTAAGTAGTGTGTCAGGCCAAATCTGAATCTTTCATATAGTAACACGAAAGACGAAGAGTCAAGCAGCTTCAGGTACATATGTTAGTAGTTCAGCAATTCAATTTTTTCCCTGCAGTAAGCTGTGCAGGCGAATCTCATCGTGGTTCAGGGGGTCATTCTGCAGCTAGAAATAGTGTGTTCAAAGTCTTGATATAATACTCATTAAAAAGCTCATGAAAGTTTTAAAAGAAAGTAGTTGTTTTTACCTGTGATATTAGAAAAATTTCTCATCCAGAAAATTCTTGTTTATTCATTGACTTGTTTTCTGAAAGCAGCCACATACAGGTGTTCAACGATATGTCAGAGAGCAAGAAAAAAAAAAAAAGAAATTAATATCACAGAATCATTCACTGGTCATCTATCCCAGCATCCTGTTCACCACAAAGTCAACAGTGAAATTATGGGATTAGTCCAACTGGGTTTTGAAAACCAACATGCATGGAGACTGTGAAGTGTACCTGGACGACCTGCTCCAATGCTTAATTATACTTGGAATAAATAAATTTCTCTCTGTACCTCCTTCAGTCATAACCAGACAATTTGTAACCATTTGTTGTGCTTTAACCCCAGCAAACAAGTACCACGCAGCTGCTCACTCACTCCCCTACTAGTGCGATCAGGGAGAGAATCAGAAGGGTAAAAGCAGGAAAACTCATGGGTGTAGATAAAGACAGTTTAATAGGGAAAGCAAAAGTACTGCATGCAAACAGAGCAAAATAAGGAATTAATTCACCAGTTCCCATGGGCAGGCAAGTGTTCAGCCATCCCCAGGAGAGCACGGCTCCTTCACACATAACAGTTACTGTTCATCCCCTAATTTCAGTGTGTAGTGAATGAGAGCAATGGATGAAAATTATAAATACTTTCAATACTACTTCAAAATATTCAAAGGTGAGTGGTTCTATTGCTTTAGAAGGTACATAGGCCGATTTAAATGGTGATGACAGTGGCTAGCTATAATTGAGTCACAAATCACAAAATCTCCCCTTGTAGAGTTGTGTAGGAGTCAGACTGTTCTACATCATTCTTTCTGAATCCATGACCCCAGCCTGGAGTACAAAACCTGTTCCTCCAGAGTCTGTTAATCAAGAGTTTTGACTGGGAAGAAAAAAACTGCAAGAACTGGAAACTAAAAAAACCCTGAAAACTACAAAAGACTTTCTTTCTCCCTCCAAAAGCTAAAAATGCTGCTTTTGCAGCTGCTGTAGATTCTACCTTCTTGGGAGACATGAAATGATCTTGAGCCTCAAAGATGGGCCTTTTATCAGTAATTATAGAACAAAATGTTATGATTGCTAAGAAAAGTGTGTTAATTTCATTTTGCAAAATGCTTTTACTGGTCCTGCTATATCAGCTTCATCTTTAGTTCCACTGACTGTGCTGAAAGAAGTATTTTTCCCCATCCCAGAGGTATCACAAAGAAAATCTAAACAATTTTATAAAGCACTGTTAAGTTGTAAGGAGAAAAGAAGCAGGGAGAAATTGGTGGTGAAAATGTTAGAAACTGGAAAAAAGAAAAAAACAACATGCAATTGTGAACTGAGTGGTGTGAAAGAGAAATACAACAGCAAATAACTTTTTAATTCTATTCACATAATTGTGTTTTTTAAAGGAAATAAGAAAAAAAATATTTAGAAATAGACAACACTTTTGTGTCTAAAGGATCATTTCATTATGTATTTCAATAGCAAAAAAAATTATTTGAAAATTCACTAGTTAAAACTTAAATTTCATATGCTACATTTGTAAATCCCCATAAGTTTTGTAAGTAAGCTCAGACTTTTTGTAAACTTCTAGTACCTTGCCACACAAAAATGTAACTGTTTTAGAACCAATTGCTTAACTGGAATTATTAAACATAGCAGATGTTTCCTGACATTCCCTTTTTTTCAGTGAACATGGCAAAAAAGAATCCAATTCTTTGGGTCATTGTAGAAGACAACGTAATCAAGATAATGATGAAATACAGAATGTTTGAAAATCAAGCTATAATAAAAAACATTCCTTTGATTCTGCAAGAGACACACTGCTGTTGAAATGTTACATTTGCAGCTAAGATTCTTTTAAAAAAGTGAAAAAAATTAAAATGCAGACAATAATTTTATAGAAGAGCATTTTTTAATATGCTTACTTTCCTCTAAATATATAATTAAAATATCATCACTTATTCCTCATTCAGGTTCATGGACAGTGTGTGCAGAAATAGGTACTGGAAGAAATGAATACTTATAATTAGCTTTAACACTTAGGTCCATATTTGTTGATGGATGGGAGGTCAGCTTCGGTTTAGGTGTCATAGAGAACTCCTCTGGAAATCTGGCTGTAAATTTATTACCCTAATTCAAACCACAAATGTGTTATTGTGAATTTCCAGCAAATCAGTGATGTGAAAACTGTGTTATTTGATATAACATTGTACTCGGTCTGCCAGGGTTGAAGCTAACTTTCCTGATAGCAGCCTGAATGGTGCAATGGAAGAGAGGTGTCCTGTGTCCAAAGCAGTGTTGATAACACAGGGCTGTTTGCAGTACTGCTGAACAGTGCTTATACAGAGTCAAGGCCCTTTCTGCCTCCTACCAGCCCACCAGTGAGGAGGCTGAGGTGGCACAAGAAGTTGAGAGGGACACAGCTGGGACAGCTGGCCTCAAATGATTTAAGAGATTCCATGTATATCTTCTCATGAATATCGCATTCTCCAGAGACAAGGAGTTACACTGTTAAATGACTTGCTCTCTCTCTTGTTTATAACATACTGCACAACAATAAGGATTAGGATAGCATGACATAAAGATTTGGAGGAAAAGAGTATGCGTCTATGTCCAGAAAGATTCTTCTCTTTCTCTGAGTTTGGCTTATAAAGAGGAAAGTTTGACTTCATGCATTTAAAGAAGTTGAATAATAACACGCCCAAATCAGTGTGGATGAATTTCAAGATTCTGGACTGACCAGGTGAACCTTGAAACATTCACCTATTTTAGCTTACCTATGTGTTTTGCAGGCACAATTGATGATTACATTCAGTGTATTAGTGAACATAATTTTAAAAGTCTGCCAGCCCATACAGTCTGGTTGTATTTTTCTTCTTATAATGAATGTATACTTGAAATTAGATTCTTTATTTAATATTATTTTTAATATTTCAAAATCAAGTAGAATTCTGGAATTCCCATTCAGATTTTAGTATCCCAAAATTTTTTGGGATTTGGGGATGGATTTTTCATTATTATTATCATCATCATCATCATCATCATATTTAGGGATTTGGGGGGGTCATCTTTTTCAGACATACCCTCCACATTTTTATGGAAATTCCAAATTTTTTAAATTTCCAAAGTAGTTTTCACTGAGATCTTAGCCAACAAGAGTTAAAAGACTTTCCTTTTAGAGTCATATGACACATACCAAAATATTTTGATGAATTACAGAGTCTAGTCTACTCATGAAGTCTGGCTAGACAAAATATGATGAGGCAACCACATTCACGCTCTGAAGGTTATGTTCACACTTCTTACTAGCTTCAAGATATTTACAGAGGAATGTTCTGAAGTTTTGACTGATGACCAGCTGTCATGGTTTGACCTGGTGTGAGACAAATTTGATTGGTTAAAAACAGGTAAAGTACAGTTATAGAGAACACTTAGTGTTCCTGTGATGTCTCTGTGAAAAGAATGTTATAAAAATCATCTAGGAAATGATGCAGCACTTCCTCTCACTTCCTTTCTTGCTCCCTGCCTCCCTGCTGACCACTAGCAAGGGAGTGGCTCCCCCGATCCCTAGGCCAGGGACCCACGGCCCAGGGGGCCAGTGGGGGCCCTGGCCTCAGCCCCCACCGGTCCCGTGCCATTTTGGACCAGAGAGGAGCTGGTCTATTGCCATCTGGACCAAGGCTGAGAAGGAAAGCAGCCAAGCCTAGAGA
>VZRJ01007095.1:0-16918 GCA_013397565.1 Ptilonorhynchus violaceus
AGCTGGCCCTGCCTAATCAAAACATCCATGTACTGTAGAAGGGGATCAAGTCCCCGTGGTGCACATGAGGAATATGTTAAAGAAGACAGTTTGGATTAGTCCTGCCTCAAGCAAAGGCAAATCCATCCATGGGATTGTTTTTGCTCACAGACTGGGGTTCACTTTGTGGGTCATGCAGAGGGATGGGGAAACACAATGTGTACCTTAAGGGAATTTGATATTTGGGTGAGAACAGTCTGTAATGTTGAATTGTATAGTATTGGTTGCTGAATGACGCTGCCACTGTGTGCCGTAACTACCATGGATAATGAGTATGGATTGCTCCAGATACACCAATCGTGAGCTCCTGATGCAGCTTGCAATCAGCCAACAGCACACAAGCCCTCCTGCACTGGAAGACATCTAGAATGGATGAAATCCACAGTCATGGACTAAATGAACTCAACAGACATCTTGGAGGGATGGCCATTGACTACAGAAATGATACTCATGCTTGTGTGTGTATATAAATATATATATATGTATATAGTTGGAAGGTGTAGGATCTGGGGATGAGGTAGATGGTATAGAAAAAGGGGTGAATAATATCCTGGTTCCAGACAGGACAGGGTTAATTTTTTGCAATAGTCAAGAGGGGGCATGGCTGAGTGGGAGTGGCCAGACCCTATGGTTATTTGATACCATGTCATATCATTGTCAGGGGCAGGGCAAAGGGACTCTCTCTTGCTTCCAAGGAGAAGGGTGTTCCTTCTGATGGGAGAAAATGTGGGGGACTGATTGGTCTGGTATTTGGGTTTTTTTGGGGTTTTTCCATGTAAATTGTTTCTTTGTCTTATACCTTTTGTTATTAATATTGTTGCTGTTACTGTTCGTTTTCTTATCCCATTGCTGTTTACAGTAAATTGTTCTTATCTCAACCTGCGATCTCTGCCTTTTGTGCCTCCCCTTGGAGGGGGAGAGTGAGTGATGGCATGGTTTTAGAGGGACTACTAAATTGGAGATTACCATTCCCAAACCATGACACTGAGTCAGAAATTCAGGCTTTGAAATTTTAATTAGCTTGCTAGGAAGTAGGTGAGCATTGTGACTTAGTTGATTAAGATAGTGCAACATTAGAAAGTGTCAGATGAAGAGGTTAGTTAGACAGATAGATCTGTGTTTAATTATCTAGAGATTACTGTTTGTGAAATGGTAATTCAGCTCCTTCCATAAATTTTTCAATAATTAGTAGGTATAACTTTTCATTAATTTTTTTTCAGCCACCAACATATTACATTTAACATTTCCAAGATATTACAGTAAACATTAGAAGTCATAGCAACCATTTAATGCAAAACAATTTTAAAGGAATTTTATGCTAACTTCATAAGAACACCTTCACCATTTTAATCAACATGAGTCACCCAGCACTAAGGGTATATTTTAAATGCAAAAAAGTAATAGTACCTTGAATTTGTTGCAATAAATTCTGTATATGTTGCTTCTACTTATTTCGACAGGTGACTGAGCTAGAGTGTGTGAGCAGTCAAGCCAATGAAGTCCACACTCATAAAACAGAATTAAACCAGACAATACAGGAGTTAGAGTCTACACTGAAGAAAAAAGAAGAGGTATCTGCTAACATTTATTCTTGGCTTTTGTGCTACATCATTTCTAAAGGCTTTCGATATTAAATTTGTGATGGCTGATAAATACTGTATTTTTTCGTATAGATGTTATGAAGTAAAATCCATTTTTCAGCTTCTTTGAAAAGATTAAATGTTTTTCTGTGTATAATAATTACATTAGTCCAGTATAGAGCTGAATATCTGAACAACAAAAAAAATTATAAATTTTTTCATGTTTGCTTTTGCCGAGCATCTCTCTTTGCAAAATTAAGTCTACAATTGAAGCACGTGTAGTTTCACGTTGATGCAGTCCAAATTCACTTAGAAGGGAAGCAGTCATTGCACACTTTACTTTTTCTGGAGAGCAGGGTTTGGAGCAAGTAATTGATCAATGTCTTTTCAGGCCAATCTGTTTTTCAGGCTATGTTAATATAGCTGACTTTCATGATCCCTAAGATCAGCCTTTTTCTTAAAGGCATGCCAAACCCCCCAGCCTGTAACTTAATAGTTATTGGGCCATCTGCCTTGAACTGGACCAGCAGCATGGAAATACAAGGAATTGGAGTAACACCTGCTCTGGCATGGGTCTCAAAGGAAAGCAGATTTTTGCCAGAGAATGATCAAGACTCAGCCCTTTATGGATGGGAAAAAGGAAGTGCAAGGAGCCACATATGAAGGATTGTTTTCCCTGTGTAAGACCAGACTCCTTGAGCCCTCTGAACAGACACAGTGTGCACTGGTGTGCATGTTCAGAGGAGCAGTGTATCTTGCAGGGTATTGCCTCCTGTGGAGCTGTTGCTAAGTGTTTCCAAGGAGGATGCATGAGAGGATGCAGCAGTTATAGAATATCCTCCCAAAATGGAACAAAGTTTTTTCCAAACTTCCTCATACTTAAGAGATTAGCCTCAGGTTGGTAATGTTTCCCATTTTGGTGCCCATGTGCTTTTGAATTATGCTGAGCTGTTGGATGCAGAGAGATCTTTCTGAAAGGAGTTCTGTGAGGTGACTATGCCCTTCTTGGGAAAAGTATTTACTAGTTTTAAATTTGATACATTTTAGCTTCATTAGCTATTTTTATTTTTGTGTGTTGAAAGCAAGCTAAGAACAGGTTTCTCTTCTATTCATTGTTTTATCTATATTTGGGTTTTTTATACCTTATTACTTTCTTCTTGCTAAATTAAAGATACCTTTCCTTTTAGATTATCTTTTGACAGAAATCAATGGTCAAAGCAGGCAATCTTTTGATGCTCAGCCCTGCTGTTGGTGACATAATAAGCAGCTCACAGATGAAAATTGAATTTTTCTCTTGAAAAAGTGGAGAATAGTTTACAATGGAATTTAAAGTATAAAATTGTTTCTCTAATTACAAGGACTTAATTTTCTAGGAAAACATTATTTCAGATCTTTTTTTGTGGGAGAGAATGACTTGGACTTTTATAACAAAGAAAATTCTTATCTGTATTGTTTATTCAGAACAGAATTGCTGTTTTGGGACTGTGATTTAGGAATATTGGAAGCAGGGCTTAAACTTCATGTGCTATGATGGGCAGTATCTAACTGCTAGTTTTCATATCATTGCAATAGCTCACTCAGGAGAAGCAGCAGCAGCCAGTTTACCCGCACTAAGGCCAAGTTAGGTAACATGTTGCTATCAAGGTTGTTTCTTCTCCCTTAGGAAATAGAAAGATTGAAACAAGAAATCGACAGTGCCAGAGAGCTCCAGGCACAGAGGAATTCTCTGACCCAAAAGTTACAGGTGAGCTATAGTGCATCATCTTAATTTAGACAGAAGGGAAAAATTATCATCAAGTGAGCAGTTCACATTAGCAACTTGTGCTATATTCACTGAAGGTGCCAGATAAATACATAAGTTACATTGTGTTGCGAAGTGGTGGGTCGAGATGCTCCTTGGGAATTTGTACCAAAATTTCCACCTGCTGTAAGTCATTATTTTTTTCTGAGGGAACAGACCCAAATTTCATTTACAAGTCCACAGAATATGCTCGATGTGCTTCATTGATACATGTTCTAGGCCATTCTGGTCTCATTTTCACTGCAGTGTCTTCCCATAGGTCTTGTGTGCCACTGAACTATCAGGCTGTGCATCATTATGCTGAGATGAGTTTGTATTCAGCTTTTAAATGTGCTTTGAGAAAGTAAAGGTTAAAGTGTTCTTATGTAGTAAAGACTTCAGAAACACACTCTAACATTTTCTTGGAATTAGAATAATTGTGTTTTTATTGTTTTTTTCTGCATTGTTTCTTTACTGTGCATAAAGCCAGATACCTCAGTCTACTAAAAGCAGTACGCCCCCCTTGGCATGCCTTCACTTGCTACATTTGAGCTCCTGTCCTTCTGTCACTGGGCTGACTAGCCAGCACAGACACACCTCCCTTGTGAAACACGTGTTCTGGATGAGGCTGACCCAAAACTTAGTTGGGTTTAAACTCTGAATTCAGACTTCCAAGCTTTGATAAGCCTGGAAACTCAGGCATTAAATAGCTCCAAATCCAAAGTGCTGAAAGGTGACCCTTGCTGTTCTGCAGCTTGACCCAAATCACACTGTAAACAATCCCTGTCAGATTATCCACAGCTTAAAAATTGTTAAGCAGATGTTCTTTAAAATGCACTGCATGAATCAGGACTTCCTTGAATCTCATTTTAATTACAGAATAAACGACATAAGAACAAAGAGAGTTTATTCATTTTTCCCCATTCTTGAATCAAATTATTTGGGAAAAGAATATTATTATGGTGTTTCTTTAAAGAATGTTTTGATTACACCTGAGCTTGCCTAATCCACTATTCCAAAAATTGTTGCTGACTTTAGACTAAACATGGGAGTTTTCAGATGAAAAGGAACTCATCTGAGATACTTAAAAGGAAGATTATAATGAAAGTTGTGAATTGTTCTAGTAGTAGCATATGCAGTAATTTCAGTGTAAGATCACATGAAAAGTAATAATGAGCAGAGAACTAGCTATCCTTAGAATTATGAGAGACTAGTAAGAGATGAAAGATGTTTTAGAATTAGAAAATGCTAAGGTTTTATCATAAATTGCACCTTATATAGTCAGTACCTTCCTTTTTGGTATATTTATTTCTTTAGTAACCAAATGGATATGTTATTTATATATTTCCATATGTTGCTGTGCTGGTTTGACTGTGAACCAGCAGGGGAAATTAACTCCACACAAAATACCTTGAGAGATTTTAGGTCAAAATTACAATTTTAATAAAAGAGATTAAAATAAATGCAGTAATACAGAAACACCAGCCGAAACAAACCGACAGTCACGGTATGACCTGACACCCCGTTGACCAGGGTGGTAGCTGTGTAGTCCAGTTAGGCACTGGTCCTGTAGAAAGGCCTGGTAGTCCAGTCCCGGTAGTCCAGTCCAGTAGAGGAGTGGAGTGGAGTCCAGTCGAGTTGAGTCGAGTCGAGAGTGTTTTCTCCCATCCCANATTTTTACCAAGTGCAATAACGGGCCGTTAATCAGCATGGGTGGTGTAATGGGCCATTAGCTGAGATTAGATAACCAGGATGGGTGGTGCTTGCTGTCGGCTGGAGTGGTTATCTCAGCTGAGATAAGGAGTACCTCAGGGACCAGGTTTGTAGCTGTGAATTTATCCAGCTTTTGTGGGTGGTAATAGAATATATGGTTAACCCAGGACAGTCACATTGAAGGTGATCAGTTTCTGAAAATGGTTCTATATTATTCTATTAAAATAAATTTATAGCTGTCTTAGGATTCAAGTTAAAAGTTGCCTTTCTTAGCTCAAAGCTCATTACTGACCTGATGCAGCCTGTCGAAACAATCTTGAATTCTTGCTTTGATAATACTGGCTTTCTCTGAGCCACTTCACCCTACATCTGTGACATTGGAAAAATGGTGTCTTCTTCTGTAGCTCCAGACTAACCATCTGTTCACTTAGTTGACTCATCATCTGTTTTCAGGGTGATCGTCTCTAGAGTCCACATCTGTTTGTCTTACTCTTTTTTCTTCTGCTTTATTTTTTCCCTCGTGTTTGCAAATGGATTATGTAACTCTAAAATATTTTTAATATAGCCTGTATGAAAAACTCTATGCAAAGAAATTTTTATTTCAAGGTGTATTACATTTCTGACACACTCATATCAGGAAATTAATTAGAAATCCATCATTGACAAATTCCAGTGCTATCACTGTGAAGGGTAAGTATTAGGGCCCTTTTTACTTAATTTCATTAGCAATCTAGAGAAGACCTATTAATGAGTCATCATCAGTGTGATTCTCACAGTAAGTCAGGATATCTTTATTACTGTAGTTGATTCCTAAATATAGCTGTTGTGTATGGTTTGAATATTTTATTTGAATGGTTGCATTGAATTACACAAAATATTATTACAGTGCAAACAACGAACATAAGTGTTAATAATTTATTTCTTTTCTAAAACAAAACAATGTATGACAAATGACTGTCCCTGCTGCAAGAAAAGTTTGAAAAAACAGTGTAAAATAAACCTTATAAAGGGCCTGAATGTATCACAAGAGTTAGTTTATTGTTAGATGAGATTAATTGCAAATAAATTATACAACTAGGGCAATAGATTATATCATATGGACACCTCTCCACTTCCTATCAAGAAGCAACAATTTTGAGGTACACTGACTTGTAATAGGAAACTGGACATGAACTTGTAATGCAATACTATTACAAAAAACAGTAATACTAATCTACAGTAAGCATGTATAAGGATCAAATGTAAAATTTGGGAAGAAGAGTTTTCCGGAAATTAAAAGCAACAGATCATGGTGTATTTCAGTTAGTTCTACTTCCCATAAGTTATTAAAGATGTTAAGTACAGATTAGGGAAAATAAAGCAGAAGGAAGTATGGGAGAAAGTATATCTGAGGAAGCATTTGGGGAAGGTAAATGTATATGGATTAGGAAAGAGATATCAAGAATGGAATATAAATAAAGTACACAAGCTGGAAGTTTAAACAAAGGAAGGGAACTCTTCTGGTTTGAAGAGAGGACTAGCAATGAAGAGTTAAAGGGAAACACCTTATGCTAAATATGGATAGAAGTTCCTATATCTTACATAAAGCTTTTGGTTTTACCTGGGTGCTCCCACCTAACAGCTCACAGCAGAACAATTACTCAGTTTATGAACATCCGAGGAGGGCCTAAAAGATAATGTTCAGTGCTAGGTACAGGCCAATGGGCTACTCTTCAGTCCCAGATCTCATGAAATAAAATCAGATAGAATCATAGAATGGTTTAGGTTGGAAGGGACCTTAAAGATCATCTAGTTCCCCCCCCCCTACCATGGGGAGGGACACCTTCCACTAGATCAGGTTGTTCAGAGCTCCATCCAACTTGGCCTTGAATACCTTCAGGGATGGGGCATCCACAACTTCTCTGGGCAACCTGTTCCAGTGCCTCACCGCCCTCCCAGCAAAGAATTTCTTCCTGATATCTAATCTAACCCTATCTTCTGTCAGTTTAAATCCATTCCCCCTTGTCCCACACATACCCTTGTGAAAAGTCCCTCTCCAGCTTTCTTGTAGGCCCCCTTTAGGTACTGGAAGGTTGCTAGAAGGTCTCCCCAGAGAGAGGAGACAATGATTTATTTTTCCAAAGTGATCCCTTCCATTACTGGCTTGCCTACTTACAAAAATTAGTTATCTCTGGGGTAAGAGCAGTGTCAAGGAGACTTCCTAGAGCACATACATTTGGTGAGTAGAGGAGGAGCAGTTACAGGAGAAGCAGGAAGCATGAACTCATGGGGAAAAACAGCAATCGGTTTGGTGTGAGCTAAAGAAATGACTGTCATTCCTGCAGAGCTGAGAGGACCCTGAATTTCCCTTTTCTTCCTGTACTGCAGTCACTCAGTCTCAGAGGGTCTTGAACCAGTCATTTATACTGGGTAGTACTTGTCAGTATTATTTGGAGGGCAGGAGTAGACACAATGAAAGAGAGTCTGCAGTGTGTATGGACTAGGTTATAATTAGTTAGCTTGCTCGTTTATAGCAACAGTGGGGTAGTTAGTCCTTACATAAGCATGTATGTATTTTAATTTATATTGTTTCTACAAATGCTCTTTTCAGTTACCTCCCTTTAATGCTTTGGCAACTATATTACTCAGTGTTAAACAGATTAAACTAATTATTCTCTTGATCCTGGCAGCAAGGGATGATTCCTTCTCTCATCTGTGCTGTTCAAGACCAGTGGCCAAAAATCTGTAATTTTTGGCCACTTGCTCATTTATAAATAAGAAGTAAGGGAGGTATTCCATTTCAGCTTGGATGTAACCCTTGACTGCACAAGCAACTGCAGCTATGAGGTCAGGTCCCTGAGGCTCTGCCTTCTCCTCCAGCACTGCCACTGGGTGTTCCCCCCTTCAGAGACTGAGAGCTGACACCCATCCATCCTCTGGCCAGGGGTGCAGCTGCCATCACACCCCTCACAGATGGAAAGGCCACGGACTTTGATACAAAGCTATCATTTTATACCTGTTACCCTTGACTACCCAAATACATATTCTATATGGCTCAGGTTGTTTCTTATGGTTAGCTGAGATCTCCTCAATGCAAACATGAATGTATTCATTAGCTTTGAGGGAGACAAAAGAATTGTAAAAATAGTGGGAGAGTGGGAGGGCAGAAAGTTAGTTCATGCTGGGAGGAATGACTGCTGCCAAATTTTCCACCCTATGGCTGTGTGAAACTAGTTGCTGTAAAAACTCAGAGCAGGCCCATTAAAGCTTTGTGACCCAAAGCCACTGTAAAAGTAAGTGGTGTTTAAAAATGTTAATGTATGTAAATATAAATTCACTATGCATATTTCCAGAGAATGGCTGTGCAGGGTATATGATGTACTAAATATACTGTCCCTGTGAGAGTGTTTTTCATAACTGAAATTATGAAATTCAGCATGAATTTGAGACACGCAATGAATGAGACAAATAACAATATACTATTCCAGACCCACACAGCCACTACATTAGTAATTTGATAAAAGACTCTTTTATACAAAGCAGAGAAGCTGCGACCTCCCTCCCATCATGTGCAAGTCAAAGTAGTTAGGAGTCCCTGGAGGCAGCTTTCCCCTCTTGCTGGCTGGTGCAAGCAGGCTTCTCTTCCTCATGAATGAGAGCTGAGGTTGCTTAGGGTCAGATCCCCTCAGCTATGTGTAACATAATGCTACTTCGCCTTTCCACCCACTGAATGGGAACAGCTTGTCTGTACAGCACTGGTGGCTTGTATGCTTTCCCTGCTCCCACAGCTGCACTACTGCAGAGCTTGCACGTGGGAGCTCTGAGGCACAGTGCAATGAGACAAGACATTCAGCTTGCACTTGCTGCTTTAAATTTGTTACAATTGATTTCACTTTGACATCAGTCTTTCTAGTTTATGTTTCTGTCTTAATTTTCAGAGTGAAAAGGCCTGTATTGTGAGACAAGAGTAAGGTAGCACTCCTGCATCTATAAAGCAGTATTCTTCATGAGCTTCTATATGAGACCATTTAATGAGGACTATTTACTTGAGCAATTCATGTAGTCTAAATAAGGGAATACTTGAACTTAGCTAAACCTTTGAGAAGCTTTGTTTAGTAGGTGGCATATTTCTGAATGATAGAAGTGATAACTTAGCTGAATATCATCACATCCATTTTGCACTGACTAAATTTTATCCCTGTTCAAAAGTTTCTGTCCTTCAGATGAATTTCTGAAAAAAAAATTGAGAAAATGATAGCACATACACAATCTTAATAACAATTTGGATTCTGGTTTCATCTTAGTGAAACTGTAAAGGGTCACAGTCACAAATTGTTTCAAAAACCAGTTGACAAAAATAGCACATGAATACCAGCAGGAGGTTATACTGTTTTCTGTTTGAAAACAACACATTAACTTGTTATGTATTTTCTCTGAAGGAAGTAGAAATTCGAAACAAAGACCTGGAAGGCCAGCTGTCTGATCTAGAGCAACGTCTGGAGAAAAGTCAGAATGAGCAAGAAGCTTTTCGCAATAACTTGAAGACACTTTTAGAAATTCTTGATGGAAAAATATTTGAACTAACAGAATTACGAGATAACTTGGCCAAGCTAATAGAATGCAGTTAAAGAAAATGGGATTTCAGTGCCAATCAGCTTAAAGATGCACTGTCTCTCTTCATAGGACTGTGATGGGCTCTACAGCAAAGCTGCACAAAATTAGAAAATGCTTCTCTGAGAGGGCTTGTTTTAAATTTGAGTCATATTTCAATGTAAAATTTAGAACTCAGCTTGTAGTTCATTGAAGAAAAAAAACAACAAACTTGAATTACAAATTACCTCCTTGTACATTATTGGCCACAGATAACTTGAAAGATATTAACAATAATTGAATGCAATCCTTTTCTAATTATCAGTGATGGAAGAATTAGCAGCGTACCAGGTCACACCTCCTTTTTGTGATAGGTACAGTATAGGTTATCTGCCATTTTATTTATTTAAGATATTTAATTGCTGTGTTTTGTGCAAGAACTTAGTGATGACAGCCCTGTATTTTGTTGTTCTTAATAATTTCTCAGGATACTTTCCACTGTGGAGCAGCAATGCCGTTACCAATTTATTCTTGCCAGGAGTGAGAGAGCTGCATCTTTAATTGAAACAAAATTACTATAACTGCTTGTATAAAGTTCTTCTTTTTGGGGTTTTTTGGTTATCTTGTTGGTTGGGTGGGTTATTCCTGTTTATATACTTGGTTATATATATACTGGAAGATACCGTATTTCTTTATAGAGCTTACTTTGGTGTTCTGCAATATTATCCAATGTAAGGTTTACTTTTTCATATGAATTCTATGTAATTACAGTGAGATACTATCTTCCACTTAACTATATTTTGAAGCCAACCAATGATGGCAGGTGAGTCTCCCAGGAAAGAAAAAAAGTTAAAAAACCCCTGAGAATTCTAAATGTAAAATTTGACATGCACAGATAACAAGAAATAACCAGTTGTTTGTTTTCTGGCTGTGATACATGTATCGACTATCTATGTTCAATTAACCTGTTCTGCAAGAGACTTTTTCAGCATGTCACATGAATTTCAGGTTTTGTGAATAATGACTTATGGGGAGCATTGTTTATTACAGATTGCATTAATGGCATAGATCTATTGCAAGGGATTACTCATACACTGAACTTATCCAGGCAAGAAAACTGTTTCTAGAAGTTCTGTTGTCATAACAAATTGAAATGGAGACATGTTAACTCTTTTATGGGTCTTTATATCACATCTTTATCGGAACTACACCACTTAATATTCTGAACTGTTAACTAAATGTTTAAAAGCGGGAAATCAAATTCAATTCTCCTCAGCGAGCAGGTTTTAAAGTTGTTTTGATGTAATTTGAAGAGTTTTGACAAACATGCATTTTTTTATATAATATATTTCTTTGAAAAAAAACCACTTTGAAAGGTAAGCCAGGTGTGTTTCTTGCATCAAAGTACTTTCTTGCCATAAATTGCTTGTAATGTTGAAGAGGGCTTTTTTTAAATGTATGAATTACTGTCAGACTTCAAAGTCGAAAGATGCACTGACCTTTGTTTGCTCCCTAAATTAATTTGAAAGTTAAACATGAAATCTAGTCACTTATTAAATTTGTACAAAACAATTTTCTCCACTTAGAAATTGCTATTTAAAACTAGAAAAGTTTGGTTTTATGTGTGTACTGTGTGTATATACCATATAATACAGGCAAGTTCTCATTTATATCAGAAATACATGCTTTATTTCTAAAATACTGGGGTTTTTTTCTTTACCAGTAATTTATCAGGTGTCCTCTGATGAGTCAGGAAAATGGTTTAGGGCAAATGCTACACCACGATGTATTATACTGTATGTAATGTACACAATGTTTAAGTTTTCTCCATATTTTTAGGGTATTTTCTCAACTACTTTATTTATTAAAGGGGTGAGGGAGCTTGGTTCATTGTTGAAAACTTTGTGGTGAGCTACATGTTTTTCATTTGATGGATTTTAGATGGTGGTCCAGATGAGAAATACAACCAGTTTTTAATTTACATGAGGCTTGATTCTCCTGTCACTTGCACTACTGTAAAANTGGTGCATTAATATTTCTATGTATACGTACACACGTATGTGTATACAGAACATGAAAAAATTTAGATGTGCACATTTTTAATATTTTCCTATTGAAATTAAATTTAAAATTGGAAATTGATATTTGAGAATTTCTTTTCTCAATAGATATGCTTCCTTTTCTTTTTTTTAATAATACAATTACTGAGGGCTGCACCTTTGAATTCCCAAATAGTTCTCAAACATAAACATGGGATAAGGTGGACATATGTGCACATATAAATAAAATCCTACTGCTAAGAGTATTTTTAATGTTTATTTGCAGTAGGTGAGTATTTAGAAATTGCGACCTTAAGTTTATACTTAGGTGGCTATACCTACTGTATCCTCTTCACTTCTGGTTTAAGAGAAAAGTTTGCCTGTTTGAAACATTTCCCAGAGATGGGTATTGTGCATTGTATCTACTTTTGATGAAACTATGGGAGTATGTATACCAGAAAACAGTTTAGAGTGCTATAGCCTGAAAACATGACTGTGAACTTGCACAGGAGGAAAGAGCAGTCGCATCATGTGTAACTTGTTAAATGGCAATTACAGTCATGTAAAAATGAAATAATTACTAAAAAATGAACACAAAAAAAATCCATAAGAAAAATCAAAACTACACATTTTACCTTGCTGTCCTCTGGAGAATGTACTTTTACTCTTTATTGTGACTTATTCATAATCCATATGCTTCAAAGGTCCAGAAATTGTATTTTTCTATGTGGAGTAAGTAAAACGTGAATTAATTTGTTTGTTACAAACTGGGAATTCCTTTTCCTGCCTAATATATCCAGGAAAGAGGAGAACAAAATGGACTGATCATGTAGAAATGCTGTTATAAGATCTCTTAGAAAATAATTTTTCAGGTATAATAAATATATAAAGGGCTAAAGCAGATGCAACACAAATAAGTATCGTTTAACGCTATTGGTAGCATTCCTATGTTACGAATGGGAAAATGAGCTTTTCATGACTCTGCCTGTGCTCAAATTTCTGGCAGTAGGCAGCAGCTCTTTTGAGATGGCCCGCACCTCAAAACCCACTCTTGCTCGCAAGTTCTTTAATCATGACCAATTAGGTCTATTGCAACATGAATTATTTATTGAATAGACACAAGAAAAACAGACATGGGACTTTAACAGGTTACTTACTGCACAGGATGAACAAAAGAATTACTACTAGTAGGTTACAATATACAATGCATGATAAAGGTACCTATATTTCCGCTAGCAAAGAAATAGTATAGATTAGAAGCCCAATGTGATTTACCGGACCAAATTATTATGGTGTGCCAAGGCTGCTTTCACCTAACTTCTAGAAGAGAAGGTACTCAAGCCAGCATCCNAAAGGAGATTCCCTAATTTATGCAAACAGCAGATAACCTCCTTCACCTGGGAAGGAAGGGGGGAGGGGGGGTGAGCTGCCTTGCCACATCCTAGGATAACCCCTTTAAAGAAAACCCTGCAACAATGTGTCAATTAAAGATTAATATTTTTGGATGTGCCTTTTCAGTTGTCAGTTGTGGAAGGTTTCTGATTTCTGCTCATTTTTCTACTGGTTAAGGACTAACTTCATATTTATCTTCAGTAAGGGGGTAAACCTCAATTTGTTTTAACATCTTTTATATTCTGTACTGAAGTGGCTACTAAACAATGCTCTCTGAACATTGCATTCATTAGGAGGTTCGTTTCAAAGCCAAAATCAAAGCCTTTTTCAGAAATGTTGCATGGAAAAAGGAGTGGAAGACTGCAGCAGACCTTAACTCTGCAGAACTGTGGATGTTGATAAAACCACTTAATTTAGTTGATTACAGAAATCTTGGATCTTGAGGCCAAATATAAATCTGATTAGAGATTAGGCCTGAATGTTGAAAGACAAAAAAACCCACAACCAACCATCAAGAAACTTCATCCAAATGCATGTAGTTCAGTGTCAGTAACTGGACATGCCAGTTAAGTGCACAGCTATACACTGATTTTTTTTCAGGGAATGGACCTGACTCTACAAAGCAATGTTTATATTGTCTTGCTTACATTTTCTTAATAATGCTGCATATGTGCACTACCTCTGAATGATGCCAAGCAGAGACCTTATCATGGAATAATAGATGTGTTTTAAAAAATTCTCTATTTTTGCTTAGTAGCATTAGTTCCTTGTTATACTCCACTTACTTCAGAAAAGTAGGATTCTTTTTCCCCAGTATGTTAAATGTTTGGGAATGATAAACAGAGTTTTGTGTTAGATCCTGGAGTCAGTTCAGCTCATATCCACTGTTCAGGCCATGCAACATAGCCAGAAAGCAGGTGCAAGTGTTTATATCCAAAGACTTGCAATACCTCTAGATAGTATGGCTTCTCACACCATATGGGGTCTTGCAGCTTGCCTGCCACAACCTCTCAGGGACTTGTAGCTGCCGGTACTGCCTTTGCACTGTTGGCAGCTCATCCTAGGACCAAAGAAACACAAGTGTAATTTATACACACTTTCTTCCTCATTGCCTGGTCTTGAACAAGCAAAGCTCAGTTGCAAGAATACATCTGGCAGTTTCTGTCATTTTCAAATGCAGGCATGGAGGGAGTAGTAACCAGCAAAGATGTTTTAGATTTATTGGGGAAAATGTAGACTTGTCAAAAAGATTGCCTTACATGTACCTTCACAAACAATACATGAATCCAGATGTCAAGGGAAGACCTACACTGACAAGGTATATTTAAGTGTAATCTGCATGTATGGATTTCCCACTTTTGGGTTAAATTAAACATGGTCATGCAGATATTTGCAAGCTTAAGTTTTTCAGAGAGGGAACAAGACCTTTGAAATTCTCTGGGTCTGGATTGCATTTTGTCAAATGAATGACAGGAATTTTCTCTAAACAAAACAAAGTAAACGGAAAGCAAAATGATCTTATACTTTCCAGCGAGAGAGATATCACAGCCCTTAACTGTGGATGGAAATCTGAAAATTAAATCTACTTTCTCTGCATCTGAATATATGATTCTTTGTTTTATAATTCTAGCAGTTTCTCAGGAACCAGAAATACTATTTAAAAAGCAGTGAAAGGCACAGCTGTCTCTTCTACTTTCACTGAGTGAGAAAAGACATAACAGTAATGTGTAGTTGAACAACTCAAGTAGTATCTAGCGTGAGCATCCTGCACCAAAGTCCCTACTGCTCAGCTTCACTGCTACACTCTGCTAGCTGTGTGGAAGCTAGTCCAAATGTGGCTGCACTTGCTGTCTGTCCCAGAGGCATCCCCAGAGGCTTGTTTGTTCAGAAGCTGCTGGTTCGTGTTGTAGCCCTTTTGCTCCAGAGCATTCCGTGCATTTGCTGATTTGCATGCAGGGGGCAAAATCAAAGGGGAAATTTTATTTAACAGGTCTGAGAGAAGCAGAATAATGTGTTGGTTTGATATAAGCACATTTTCCCCACCTCTGTGAAAGAAAAAGAAATTATGACAGCATTATTTGGGGTGGTTATTATTATAATTTAAATCTACAAAGTCAAAACTTTTTTATTGTATTTTTCTTGTATTTTTCCTTTTTTGTGTCTAAGTTCTTTTCTCCTGTGTAACATGGAACATCTAAGCACATGTTTACAATAAATGTAAGAAAGCTCTAAACTGCTTATGGAACTAGATACATAAAAATCCAGTACACTGCTCACCAGACAGACACCAACTGAAATGAAAAGCACATACAAGATAGCTGTAAGTATGGAGTGCTGCCTGTTGTGTCTGAACATTTCTTAGCCTCAGCAAAGGAGTCAGACAGCCAAAGGAGCTGAGAGAAGAGGCAACAAGGAAGCATCAGGAAGTGTTTTGAATCAAAGCTGGCTAAAACAGTAAGCAATGCAAGTATTTTCAGAAGACAGGAGTCTGTATGCTCTTTATTGTTAATGACTGCATTTCAGAAATAGAAAGTTCCTATAATGTGTGTTTAACTCCTCAAGTCAAAATACAGTAATGTGTAAGGATTGGCAGGCTGTTTTCCAAAGAAACTGAGATGATTTTTCTGCCAAAACAAAGGGATCATATACCAGGCAGAAAAGCTTCTCATCAAGCCAGAGGGTTTTAGTCATCACCTAAGGTAGGAGACAGGTATTTTTCAAAGGAATTAAAGCAATATTTGGAAATTTCCCTGAGAGAACCTGAACAAAGATGAGAGCAGAGTTCTGTGCAGCAGCTGCAATCTGCTTGAGTCAGACTGAGAAATCTAGCTACAAGACTTCCAGTCTGGACTGACAAAATGGGTGTGTAGCAAAGTGTGCTGTACAGTCAAAGGTTCACAGAATGATAGAATACCAGGCTTGAAGGGACCTCAAGGATCCTTTGGTCCAAACTTGCTTGGCAAAGGCACAGTCTAGACAAGATAGCCCAGCACCCTGTCCAGCTGATTTTTAAAAGTGTTCAATGGGGAATCCATGGCTTGCCTGGAGATTATTCTAATGGCTGATTACTCTCATTGTGAAAAACTTTCCTTTTGTGTCCAATCAAAATGTCCCCAGGAGTAACTTGTACCCACTACCCCTCATATTCTCCATGAGACTCCTTCTGAAAAGGAAGTCTCCATCTTCTTTGTAGCCACTCTAAATACTGGAACATGGTGATAAAGTGTCCCCTCAGCTTTCTTTTCTCAAAGCTTAGCAAACCCAGTTCTCAGCCTTTCCTTGGATGGCAGGCTTCCCAGCCCTTGGATCATCTTTGTGGCCCTTCTCTGGACCCTTTCCAGCCAGTCCACATCTCTTTTTGCATAGCAGAGACTGAAACTGAACACAGTATTCCAGGTGTGGACTGACAAATGATGAGTAGAGTGGGATAATGACTTCTTTATCTCTGCTGGTGATGCCCTTTTTGATGTAACCCAGCATCCTGTTGGCTTTCTGCCACAGCAGCTCACTGTTCACTCATATTGAGCTCATTGTCCACCAGGATCCTGTCGTGGGTTGACCTGGGCCAGATGCCAGGCACCCACGAAAGCCACTCTCTCACTCCCCTCTGCAGCTGGACAGAGGAGAAAAAATTTAACAGTGTTCATGGGTTGAGATAAGGACTGGGAAAGATCGTTCATCAAATACCATCAGGACAAAACAGGCTCTAATTAGAGATATGAATTGAATTTATTGCTAATAAAATCAGAGCTGGATAATGAGAAGTAAAATAAAACCTTAAAAACACCTTCCTCCCACCCCTCCCT